>BPLS01030556.1:0-10196 GCA_019656275.1 Rhododendron kiyosumense | reverse complement strand
TCACGTGCTCGGTATCTATTCATAGCTGTTCGGGAATACCTCCCTACAGTGGTTATTATTATTTATTAGATACCACGATTATTTTTTGTGGTTGTAATAATTAACATAGCATGAGTTATTTATTCGGTGCCATGATTATTTTTTGTGGTTGTAATAATTAACGTAACATGTGAACTCCAATGGAGGCATAAGATCGATGTATGTATATTTCCTCGATTGTAATAGCATTCTCCTTTCCAATGGCTCTTTCTTCTCTTTGATAATAAAACTCTTTCCATGCCAACAGCAAAGGACCAGAAATTGCAGATGTTGCTCTTCTCGTCGCCTCTCAACAGTTGTGGGTTTCCACTCTTCTCGTTACGTCTCATTTCTTTCTCTCTCAACCAACAGTTGTGGGTTTCCACTCTTCTCGTCACCTCTCATTTCTCTCTCTCTCAACCAACAGTGGTGGGTTTCCAATTTGCTCAATGGATGAGTATGGAATTTTTAAGGATTCTATCAGTCTGGAACAAACTCATGGAGTAGAAATTATATCACAAAATTCTCCTGTGGCAGTAGAAACTAGGAAGCCAAAAACAATCGAACCGTTGTTTCTTTATCGAAACGGTGGTCGAAAATTCAAAAATCATTGAGCAAATTTTGTGGTTTTCTTGGCCAAGTAGAAAAAGGCAAAGAAGTGGAATCGGAGAGAAGGAGAAGGTAATTTTCTCTCAATGCAAAACTACGAAATTTTTGTTATTTTTTATCTCTTACATTTTGAATGGGAGGAGATGTTGGGGAAAAAAACGGATAGAAACCAAAATGAAGGGAAATACTCTTGAAAGCATAAAAAAATAATATATTAGGGTAAGAGATCATTTTATCATTGAAGTGAGCCTGACCCAAAATGAGTTCGTACCCAAATTTTGATCCAAATTTGAATAAAAATTTGGGTCAAGGCTGGAGATGCTCTTTATAAACCCATTGACCCAATTCTACCCCCGGTATAAGTTGGTAAACAGGCTAAGAACTATAGATCCACTGAGATGAAAGAATGATAATTGCAAAAGCACTTATCTCTTGTTAGGGTTCCAATTTTGTTGGAGTGCTAATTAAGCCAAACAAGCCAAACACATTATTATTCAAGCTTGGCCCAACTATTTGTAACACGTGTTCAAGTTCAACTTAAGCTTGAGAACTTTAAAATACTAATTGGTCAAGCTTAGCTAACATTTGAAGTTTTGTGATCGTGATAAGCTTGACTTGTGAAATATGCAAGTCAATCTTCAACTTTCTAGCTTGAGCTTAAATTTGTGAAATTTTGAAGTATCAAGCCTGAACTTAAACTCATGACGCTCTAAAATGACAAAAGTAAGGGGGCTACACTTGAAAAAAAAATATTGAATGTACTGGTTATTGATGAGAAGATGTAATAAGATCTCACATATTTGGAATATTATTGATTTAGCATTATGTTTGCAATAGTATTATTTAGCCTTATGTTTGCAATATTAATGGAATGGCCCGTTGTTCACAATGCCTATCAAGCCAATTACGAACAAATAATAAAAAGTGATTGAGCTTGACTTGTTTTTAATTTGAACGATCCAAAAGTCAAGTCAAGTCAAGCTCGAGCCGAGTTCAAATTGTTTGGTTTGTTTAGTTCCCTACAGTTCCGCCCTCCTCTTCCTTCCTCATCTCTCTTCTTCTCCTTTTTGCTTTTTATTTTTTTTTGATCTGCCTCATCTCCTTTTATTTTCTCCTTCTTGCTTCGACTGGTCTATTTTTTGCTCTCTCCTCCCTCTCCTTGTGAATCTGTGCATACATTGAAACTATTTCCAAAATCAATTTGATGAGCATAATGGTGGTTTCCAATAGCGTAACTTGATTTTTGAATTTTTGTTTGGAAATTGATTTTTACATTCTCTTAATTGATGCACACACTCTTTTTTTATTTGTTAGCAGGTGAATTTACGTAACAGTGCCTGCATGCATATATTTTTTACAAATTTCAGGGACCGTTTTGTAAATTCATTTGTCAAAAAAGAAAAAAAAAGAATGTGTGCATTAATTAAGGGAGTGTAAAAATCAAAGGCACACTCGCTCACAGTAGTTATTCTTTAATGTCATATATTTATTATGAGGAATTTGCCACCACCTCTTTTTTTTTTTTTAAATAAAAAGAATCGTTGTATCGTTGCTATAAAGAAGATTCAAGACAATCAAATTACGAGATATAGGACAATAAGACACTGGGAGACAAAGCACCCAAAACAAATAGTGAGAACTTTGTAATACAACATCGGCTAAAACATATGAAGTACACTCAACAACGACAAATGTGACTTACCTACAAGTTGATAATATTACGAACTCATAATGGGCATGTTGTCATTCTTGAACATTACTATCTCCATAAAATACAGACAGGGTACGTACCATCACCGAAAACGCAATCACTACTACCAAACCTCCACCAATTGAGGGACATTGGACAAATCTTCAAAATGGCAGGAAAACCTAAAACTAAAAGGGAATATATAACTAAAGACCGGAAAAAAAAATCAAAAACTTTTCAAACTCACCCTCCATTTGGCTACTTTGAACTCAAACTAAAGATTGGAAGTTACCCGATATCAATTTTGTTCACTCGTGTTGTTTATGCTCATGAGGGTGTGCCCATTTTGAGTCTCACATTAGTGATAGAAATCATTTAATATATTCACGTCCATTTTTTAGAAGACCATGTAAAAATTCAACTCAATTGAAATTATCGGTAATTGCTTAATCTAAAAAAAATAAATGTTAGATCGAGCATATGTCGATATCCAATCAAGCTGAATTTTTTTTTATTCTCCTAACAAATAAATTTGAAGAAAATAAACAATTTCTATCATTGAAATAAGACCGAAATTGAGCATACTCTCCAGAGAGGAAGGAGAAGTTTGAGAGGGAATTAAGGGTTTTTAAGATAGGGTTGTAGGCATCCAGAGCTATTTTTGTTCCATGTATGTGCAATTAATATTTTTCTTCTCATGTCATGCGCAATTCTATGAAAACATTTCCATGAGTCCGCAATTGTTTGTCCGAACCTGCTCTGAAACGCAATTCCCCCGTAGATAAGAAGTCAACCTTGAGTAATGCTGAAAGGATGCGCAGAGGTACTGTATTCTTTGACGGTACGGAGGTGATAATTTAACAGTACGGAGGTGATAATTTAATAAAGAAGGCTTTTATTAATATGTTCGTTGAATGTGACCAACTAAAGTCTCATGTTCAGTGTAGTGAAAATTCAGCAAAATATATAGATAATGAGAAAACTGTCATTTTCTTTAATCATTTAACAATCAAATTTTATCATAATGATACAATTGTCATTTTCAAACAATCATTTAACAACCAAATTTTGTTGTAAGATTTTCAATGATACTTATAGCAAACAATAATGAGACAACACTCATTTTTTTTAAACATTTAACAACGGAATTTTGCAGTAAGATTTACAATGATACTTATGTATAAACAATAATGAGACGACTCTCATTTTCCTTAATCATTTAACCACCAAATTTTATCATAATGAGACAACTATCATTTTCTTCAATCACTTAACAACCAAAGGCGACTGTCATTTTCTTTAATCATTTAACAACCAAATTTTGTTGTAAGGCTTACAATGATACTTATGTACAAACAATAACGAGACGACTCTCATTTTCTTTAATCATTTAACAACTAAATTTTGCTGTAAAGCTTCCAATGATACTAATAGCAAAAGAAACCCTAGACCTACTAGGAAACAAATAACAAAAGACTGACTAGGATTGCTAATCAAGCCGAAATCAAAAAAAAATACAATAACCAAAAAGAAAAATTCATAAAAAACTACAAATTAAATCAAATACTGTACTAGATGACTAAAGAAAGTTGCCAAAACAAATGGTGACCAAAACACGGTTTCCTACTAAAAATTACTTAAGCAAATCAACTATGTTCAATATCGAATGACCGAAAAAGGTTCTCAATGATGGCTAAGCCGCAAGTATTGATCCTTGGGCCGTTTGCAATTAGCCCTAGGAATTCTGGACCAATCCTCAACGTCGGGTCGTGCGTCTACTAGTGTGTTAATGGCCGCAAACTTCCAATTGATGAAGAAACATAGACGCAACTCACTCTACGTCAAGGACACTACAATACCAAAATATATCAACATCTGCAACCACAAAATTACTGAGGGAAGACTCAGGCAAGTTATTGTCTACCACCAGAGTGGTCATACAATTGTGCATCAACACATGTATTGAATTCAAAAGGAAACTGCCTGAGATGCAAACATAGGCTGTTTTGATAAGATCACAGGTTCGATTCTCTTTTCCTGTAACTCTTGGGGCCATCTCACTCTCACGCGTAATAAATGTGTGAAACGGCTGTGAAAGGGGCCTTAGAGAGTAGTTTGAGGTGTGCACAAGCTGGCCCGAGATACCATACATAACGAAAAAAAGAATAAAATTTATTGTACTACTACAATAAACCATAAAGATCACTGTTATTGACTGTGATTATAAGTTTTTCATTACACTCTTGCTACCGTGATGGATTTGAGTGTGACTGTAAGTCACTCTCTTTTATCACGCTTATAAACCGTGATTGAAAGAGAGAAACAATCACGGCCAAAAGGTGTGATCGTTTCTCTTTTATCACGGTTATAAGCCGTGATTGTTTCTCTTGGGCGTGATCATTTCTCTTTTTTGGGTGTGATTGTATGTCACTTTAGATCACGGTCTATAACCGTGATAGAAAGTTTAAAATGATCACACCACCATAAACTGAGATAGAAAACCATTGTGTGTGATCTTTTCTTTGTATCTACTAGACCATCTTTTCTAGTCATTGCTAAGTTTCGAACCCACGCGCTCTTAGTTGATTTCCCAAGCCTTTACCACTAAGCTAGCCAAAAACTTCTGTTAGATTAGGAAAACAAAAATATTTATACTTACTTCCTAAAGTGAGAAAAAAAAAATTTCTCTTAAAATTTGTTGAATTTTTTGGAATGCAATTAACATGATATTAAAATATATAAAAATACATATATAAACATTGTTTAAAAAAATTTTAAAATATGACAACATATTTTTTTCCAATTAAAATTAGTTGTTGTCACCAAAAGATTTTCTTGGGGCGAAAAATTTAGTTTTAGCTAGTAAATTTAGTTGACAATAATATTTTTTTATTGTAGTGTGCACTTTGTATTTTTATGAAAATTATCACAACATCCAGATTGTAACATTATGGACAAATTTTAAATTTTTTTTTATAAACTAACCATTTCATATGGATTTTGTGTTTATATTGAATTTCAATTTCAATGGTGGCTTCTCCATCCCTCTAACAACCAATTACTAGCCTCATCAACAAAAAAAATCCTTACGGTAGCAGTTTTTCACCTTAGCTTTCACTGTCTTCATGATTCCTTGGCTCAGGGGAAGTTGCCTGGCCCACTGAGTCCGAATTTGCCACTGTTTGTATGTCTCTGTGTTGTCGGCATTACATAATAAAGACACGCTAGTAACGGACGAAGACTAAACATACAGTAAACTTTTTTAAAAAATGAGTGGATTAGTGTTTTGTATTTTATTATTTTTATTTGTTGGGTATGTCAAATTGTCACAAATGGCATTGTGGTAGTGCTTCAAGCTAAGCTTATGCTGGGTGGGGTTCGATTCTCGTTGGTCACACGCTTTGAATAATTTTTTAATTTCAATTCCAACGTTTCAGCATCAAAATGAAAGAAAAAACAATTAAGAATAATTTTTAATTTCAATTCCAATGTTTCAGCATCAAAATGAAAGAAAAAACAATTAAGACCAGTGCGGGGTTCCGAACTCGTGACGGCGGGGGTGTGGTAGGGCATCCCTTACCACTGGAACAATATGCCCGTACTGATATATTCTCGGTAATTTTATATATATTACTTAACTTCTTTGGTTCACAAAAAAAAATCCCGATAATATCAGCTGGGTCACATGATCCGCCTGTGCCTTAATTGAATCCGCCCCTGGGTGAGATCATTTCTCTTTTATCTCACCACAAGAGCGAGATCTTTTATCCCATTCTTTTCCTCCCTAAAATCTTTTATCACACCACAAGGCTGAAATCTTTTCTCTTTTTTATCACGCCACAAAGGTGAGGTCTTTTCTCTTTTATCTCGCCACAAGAGCGAGATCTTTTATCTCATTTTTTTCCACCCTAAAATCTTTTATCACTCCGGAAGGGTGAGGTTGTTATTCTTTTATCTCACCGCAGGAGCGAGGTCTTTTATTTGCGCTAAAACCCACTTTTTATCTCAGTTTTGGACTTAAACTGAGATAAAAAATTTTAAGCACCACTTTTTATCACACTTTCACTAAAACCGTGATCTTTGTGAATCTCCTTAGTGTGACGCATATCTATTATTGTAGTAGTGATCATAAGGTACTCCGAAGTACCATATGGTAACCACAGTGGTAAATGCTATTCGTCCAGTAGTGTGGGAATTAACCATCAAATGTGTCTTTGTTCTAACCACCGTGCAAGCGCCATACAAAGGATAGGCTGGTTCACTTGAAGAGAATCTTTTCTATAATTTATTTGCAGGTATTGACCCCAATTTGGATGCTCAAGTTGAATTTGGAGCATTCCAAAAAGTTGGAGATCCAAGTACAAGAAGACAAGTAGTTTGCCATATAGTACTCCTCACACATTGTCACCACATAATGTGGATAACTCATTATCTCCCAACCACCCACCAAAAAATAAATGATGTCTCTACCACACAATTAGTTGCTATGGAAATGGTTTGGAGTATTGCGTAGGTAATGCCGTGCCAGGTGATACTCTTGGAGCACTAAATAACTATTCCGAGCAACTTGAGGCCCTGGGAGTAGCTTGTAAACCTCCAGGGGTTTGCAATTTGCCTTTGGTTTTTATTGAGATATATACTCCATCAGTGAACAAATTTTCAAAATGACAGGAAAACCTAAAACTAAAAGAGAATATATAACTAAAGACAGGAAAAAAAAAATCAAAAACTTTTTGAAGTCGCCCTTCATTTGGCTACTTTGAACTCAAACTAAAGACAGGAAGTTACCCAATATCAATTTTGTTCGCTCTTGCGTTGTTTACGATCATGAGGATGTGACCATTTTGAGTCTTACATTAGTGATAGAAATCGTTTAATATATTCACGTCCATTTATTAGAAGACCATGTAAAAATTCAACTGAATCGAAATTATCGGTAATTGCTTGATATAAAAATTCAATTTTGAGTCAAGAATTTTCAATGGAAAAAAATAAATGTTAGATCAAGTTTATGTCGATATCCAATCGAGCTGAATTTTTTTTAGTCTCCTAACAAATAAATTTGGAGAAAATAAACAATTTCGATCGTTGAAATAAGACCGAACTTGAGCATACTCTCCAAAGAGGAAGGAGAAGTTTGAGGGGGAACTTAGGGTTTTTTAAGATAGGGGTATAGGTAAGGGTCATCATCGGGCCAGGCAGTCCGCCAAGTCACTACTCAAGCCCACCCACTGGCCCGGTTTTACTTTTTTGCTAGTCGGGCGGGCCGGGCTACCGATCATAAATTGAAGTCCAAACCCGGCCCACAGGATAGCCCAATTGACGGGTTAGCGGGCCAAAAATATGGCTGGCCACTGGGCATGCCAACAAGTGGGCTAAAAGCCGGGTGGGCTGGCGGGCAGGTTAACGTGCCGGCTTAAATTTCCTTGGGTAAGGGGAAAAAAAAAGAGATTTTGTGGGATTTTGGACTAATAGGTGGGCCTGTGAGCGGGCTATTGGGCGGGTACCACGGGCGGGCTCACAAGTTGGGCCTACAGGCGGGCCAAGTAAAATTCATAGGCCCAAACCCACCCATTACAAACTACGGGCCAGCTGGCCCGCCTGTTTCACAGGCTCAGGCCGGATAAAAGCCCGATGGGCCGGGTGGGCCTCGGGTGGACTGCAGGCCTTCAGACTAAATGATGACCCTACCGTATAGGCATTTAGAGCTATTTTTGTTCCATGGATGTGCAATTAATATTTTTCTTCTCATGTCATGCGCAATTTTATGAAACCATTTCCATAAGTCCGCAATTGTTTGCCCGAACCTCCTCTGAAGCGCAATGCTCTCAATTAAACAAGAAGTCAACCTTGAGTAATGCTGAAATGACGGGAAGAGGTACTTTGACAGTACAAAAGTGATAATTTATGCTTTGTTCTCTGTATAATTTATAAAGAATTTTTTAAAAAATATCCTCTAATTTCATCTTACTTCCAATATTATTTTCTCTCTATTTATTGCTTCTATTATTTTTCAAAAAAAATTTCAAAAAACATACATTAATAAAGAAGGCTTTTATTAATATGTTCATTGAATGTGAGAAACTGAAGTCTTATGTTTTTTTTTTTTTTTTTTGAATGTGTGAAGTCTTATGTTCAGTGTAGTAAAACTTCAACAAAATGAGAAAAAGCTCTCTCCGGATGAACCCGAGCAACCACTTTTGTCCGGAAAACCAATCCATAGCTGCCACATCATCTTTTCCTTCAGAAGTTGTGGTTCTATTTGGTCCCACTTGACCTCACTCTAGTTAATTGAAACGTTGGTCAAACAATATCCAGCTAGTTGGATGGACATGCTTTTTTTTTTTCCCGGGGGATGGAAATGCTTGATTTCCTAGGGTTGATTGCAAACGGCCCAAGGGTCAATACTTACGGCTTAGCCGTGATTGAGAACCTTTTTCGGTCATTTGACATCCAACATAATTGATTTGCTTATACTCTGTATTTTTTAGTTGGAAACTGTGTTTTGGTCACCATTTGTTTGGGCAACTTTCTTTAGCCCTTATTCGGTTGGGTTTGGAAACAACTTTCTTTAGTCGTCTAGTACAGTATTTGATTTTGTAGTTTTTTGCGAATTTTCGTTGCTCGAACCTGGGATCTTATTAAAACAACTCTTATGTTTGCTTCTCGGGCGGTTTCCTTTTGAATTCAGTACATATGTTGATGCACAATTGTATGACCACTCCGGTGGTAGACAATAACTTGCTTGTGTTTTCCCTCAGTAATTTTGTGGTTGCAGATGTATATATTTTGGTATTGTAGTGTCCTAACGTAGAGTGGGTTACATCTACGTTTCATGATCAGGTCGCGCGTCTGCTAGTGTCTTAATGGCCGTAAACTGTCCAATTGATCATAAAACAAGAAAAATGAAAAACCCCACCGGAACGAATTTTGCAAGACTCTGTTTTTTTTTTTTTTTTTTGATCAGCAAAATAATATTATTAGGGAATCTTGTCAAATGTTACAACAAGCTTGGGAAAAGGGGAAAGGAGTCCAACCAAGGTTGGACAACACACCTAAAGGCAAAAAGCCCAAATACAAGCCTGATGGCCTAAAAGCCCAGATAATACAATAATGCCCAAATAAAAACCCCAAGGCCTAAAAGTCCAGATAAAACAATAAAAGTCCATCAGATGGCCTAAAAGCCCATATTAACAACACAATTCGGTCTGAGAAGCCCAAATCCAAACCCTAGTTTTCAATGCACACCAGCTACCACCGGCTGCCTCCTCACCACCAAAAACCAGGCAGACCCACCAAACGCACCAGACAAAAAGTCTCATCTAGACTCCACCACGCCACCACAAGCAACCATCGGAGAAAACCAGGACGGCACCAAACACCCCCTGCCGCGGAAGCACCCAATGCCGTTAAGCGAAAATCGTGAAAACACAATAGACGATCACAGCGGGAGACCAAAATCTAGAGCACTCTAGCAGTAGACCAGACCGGCGAACATAAACAGAGATTAAGGGAAAAGGTTCAAGGTAGACAAGAGGAAGAGAGCCAAGGGAGGGTGTGGCAAGGAAAACCGAGGATATGGGGGCCGAAAAATGAAAAGTGGAGAGAAGGAGACAGAAAATCTGAGAAAAAAAACTTACCGTCACCAACCCTACGTAACCCAGACACCCCGTGAGACGATCGCCAAGCAGCCGCCAATTCGGTGCCCATAAATTACCTGGAGAAATCTAAGTGTCCAGATCCCTTACACCAACAAGACCACCCGCATCACCGCCGCCATCCATTCTATTACCTCGCCAATCGATTTAGTGAATAGGAAAAAAGAGAGCAAAAGAAGGCTGAGGAGCAGCAGAAATGGGGAAAACAAAGGAAAAAGAGA
>BPLS01030553.1:0-11275 GCA_019656275.1 Rhododendron kiyosumense | reverse complement strand
GATAGCGCCTCTGGAAGGGACGCCCTAATACACACGAATACCCACTCAAAACCCTAGTCTCTTTGCTCTCTCTCTGCACATACTCATCCTCTCGCCGGAGGGCCTTGCCGGGCAACCCCCGGCCAGGTCTTAGTCGTGCGTTCATTGTGCAGGCGAAGCGGAGAAGGCTAGGCAACCGACGAACCAACGGAGGAAGGGACCAGATCGAGGATCACGGGCCACACAATTGGTGAACCCGACGTGAATCTTTTCTCAGCGGCCCAAACCCTACTCCAAATCACCTTCCTCATTCACCCACAGCCAAAAACTCAACCACAATGGGCGGAGATCCACCCGAAGTACACGTTTCTGGGGCCAAAGACGCCAGCGGAAACACAATCCTCGCACCATTTCCCGAGAGACACATGTCCATCTCCGTCCCACCAAGTTCTAGCTTATCCCCGGCGACGGACGACATAACGGCGGCTTACATCCGCTTGCTGCAGCGTCGAGACGACGAAAGGGACAACGAACTCGCGGCGCTCAGAGCGGAGGTGGCCCAGATGAAGCAACACTTACAGAATCCAACACCCACCGCCTCTGCATCTAATGGAGGAAGGAGGCGGAGACGAAGAGGGTCTCCCCTTCCACCTCCTCCGCCTCCACCCCCTATACCACAACACGAACAACCCACCGAAGCGGGTCACCGCATCTCCGTCAAAGACCGCCTCGGTCTCCCACCAGAGACAGGCGATGCCAGGGAAATTATCCTTTACAAACGCCCTACGGTATCTGGGACACAGCGCTCAAGGTCCCACCGTGAGCGGACCCACACAAAGGACACCGAATCTTTCACGAGCACGTACTCTACTGGCCGCGCGGAGTTCTCTCGCACAACGGCATCGCGCCGCAGCCGGGACTCCGTCGAGACCAGGCGCCACGTCTCTGAACGACTCGGGGAGATCCCACCTGAAAACTTGGATAACGATAACTGTGCTCGGCCACATGGGAAAGGCGTACGAACCGAAAGAACGGCGAATAGGAACGCAACTTGTGGCGAAAGAGAGAAGTCCGTGGATCACCCTCACAGAGCACCAACCGACTTACGGGACAAGCTCCGTCGCCGAGTACACGAGAAAACTTCGGAAAGAGAAAAAGACTCAAAGAGGACGCGGACGGACGAGCTCGGCAAACCGCCCCGCCCAGGATTTGAGCGACAGCTGAAAGACCTTGGTGTCTCACCCTTCACTTCCCATATCGTCAACACTGTGGCCGAACCCAACTTTCACCTACCAAAATTCACGAAGTTCGACCCAAGCACCTGTGAAGCTTACACTCACCTGATCCACTTTCGCCAAACCATCGAACTCTGCACTAACAAGGATGAGATCAAGTGCAAAGCGTTCCCGTCCAGCCTCGGTTCTCTTGGACTCCAGTGGTTCAACAAATTGCCCGCTGGATCCATACAGAACCTGGCTGACCTCGAACGCGCATTCAACACTCGCTTCATCACCAGTAATAGGACAGCCAAGGAGCCTGAATCTTTGTCTCAGATGAGGAAGCTACCAAACGAAACACTTCGGCAGTACGCCGAGCGTTACTGGCAGCTTTTCAACGAGATTCCTGGAATCGATGAGTACTGGGCCGCACGTACTTTCAAAAATGGACTGGAGTCTGGTAGCAAGATACTCGACGAGCTTGCCATTCAACCTCCGCACGGCATGGGAGAACTGATGCGTGTCGTAGAACGGTTTTGTGCCCTAGAAGAATTCTACGCGGACAAAGCCGCCCAAGGAATTCCCAATCCAACCACCCTCGCGCCGACGACAGCCCCTCAGCAGTCCGCCCAAATTGCTACTCAGCAACCCCAACAGAAGAAGCATGTCCACAACATCAAGGAGGGGAAGAAGCGCCAGCCGAAAGAACACGACTACGTGGCCGAAACCACCCACTTCAAAGAGCCTATTTGGTCGTTCCTGAAGGAGATTATGAGGCAACCGTGGTTCGAGTGGCCACAGGGCAAGCTCGGCACAGACAACGGCCAAGCGGATCAGAACCCAAGAAAGAAGTGTTCGTACCATAACGAGCTCGGCCACTACACAACGGCGTGTGCCCCGTATAAGGCCCTGTTGGAGCGTCTGGCGGCTCAAGGCCATCTCGATCAGTACATAGATCGTGCAAAAACACCCGCCCGTCCAACCGCCGGAAATCCCAACCCCAACGAACCAAGGCCGATGATACATGTTATTCATGGCCCAGTGACAAGAGAAGCCGAAACTCAACTTCGGTCGGACCTCGATCGCGCCTCCACTTCTAAGCAGGTGCTTGCGATAAAACCTGGATCCAAACGCCCTCGCCCAGAGGACCTACCCAAGTGGACCATCACATTCAGCGAGCGCGATCTCGAGTTTGTCCAAACCCCACACTCTGACGCTCTCGTCGTCACCGTACAAATCGGAGTCCACGACGTTAAACGCGTCCTCATCGATCAGGGAAGCTCCGCAGAGGTGATGTACTATGACTTGTTCAAGAAGCTCGAACTACCAGAGTCAGCCCTCCAACCCGCTGAAGTCCCACTCGTCGGATTCAACGGCGCACCTGTCTGGCCACTCGGTCGGATCTTCCTACCAGTTGTTGTCGGCACAAGGACGGTGAGCGCCGAGTTCATTGTCGTCAATGTGCCGAGCCCGTACAATGCCATCCTTGGCCGAACGTGGCTACATAGTATGCGCGCCATCGCGTCCACATACCACCAAGTCGTCCGCTTCATCGGCGCCAACGGCCGACAGGAGGACCTACGCGGTGACCAGGTGGCTTCTAAAAAGTGCTACGTTTCAGCTGTCCACAACTCCGCCAAGGCTAAACAAGTGCAATGGGTTGAAGTCCCGGATATGGCCGTAATTGACGATGTCGGCCAGAAAGTTGAGGACAAAACCGGGGAAGACTTGACCCCAATGCCCATCGACGAAGACGGTTCACGCTTCTTCTTAATTGCTTCTTCACTCAGCGAAAACGACCAGGAAGAAATGTTCCGCTACTTGAAAGACAACATTGAAGTCTTCGCGTGGACCCCCAACGAAATGCCGGGGGTCGATCCAGATTTCATCTGTCACTGCCTCAACATCAAGAACGACGTGAAGCCAGTAATCCAACGCGCACGGCGGTCGGCCGCGGAACATACCGACGCCGTCGTCGACGAAGTGGAACGCCTACTGGAAGCCAACGCTATACAAGAAGTGCAGTACCCAACTTGGCTTTCCAATCCGGTGGTCGTTAAGAAGAAAAACGGCAAATGGCGTGTTTGTGTTGACTACACTAACCTCAACGACGCTTGTCCTAAGGATTGGTTCCCGCTTCCAAAGATTGATCAGCTGGTTGATGCCACCGCAGGACATGCTTGGTTGAGTTTCCTCGACGCCTACCGCGGCTACCACCAGATAGCCATGAATCCGGATGATATGGAAAAAACGGCTTTCATCACCCCTTGTGGTGTTTTCTGTTATCGCGTCATGCCATTTGGTCTGAAGAACTCTTGTGCCACGTTCAACCGTGCCATATTCAAGATGTTGCATGCCCAAATCGGTCACACTTTGGAAGCCTATGTTGACGACCTTGTCGTCAAAAGTCAACAAGCGAGCAACCACCTCCAAGAGTTGAAGGAAATATTCGACATTCTCAAATTCTACAAGCTTCGCTTAAATCCTGAGAAGTGTGCATTTGGTGTGAGTGCCGGCAAATTTCTTGGACATTTGGTTACCAGGCGTGGTATCGAAGCCGACCCCAGCCAAATCAAAGCCATCACAGACTTACGGCCTCCCAGAACGATCAAAGAAGTACAGCGACTCACCGGGATGGCGGCAGCTTTAAACAGATTCATAAGCAGATCCTCCGACAAATGCCATGTTTTCTTCAACGCTCTAAGAGGCAAAAGCCGACGAAGTTTTGAATGGACACCAGACTGTGACAAAGCTTTCGCAGAACTCAAAACATATCTCAATTCAGCCCCGCTGCTGATCAAACCCAAGGAGTTTGAAACCCTTTATTTGTATCTTGCTGTCTCCTCTCACGCCGTCAGCTCCGCACTAGTCCGACGAGAAGCCGCTGATGACGTACCCATCTACTTCACAAGTAAGACGCTCCTTCCGGCTCACACACGCTATCTCCCCTTGGAAAAACTCGCTCTGGCTCTCATCTCCGCTGCGAGAAAATTACTACATTATTTCCAAGCCCATACCATCACCGTATTAACGGACCAACCTCTCAAAACCCTCTTTCGGAAAGCGGATCTCTCCAATCGCATCTCTAAGTGGGCCGTTGAGCTCGCGAATTTTGATATTCGCTTCGAGCCACGGACAGCAATCAAAGGCCAAGTTTTGGCCGACTTCATCGCCGAGCTCACTCCAGAAGATACGGCGGTCCTTAATGCACCTCCACCGACCGTAGCCGAGCACGTCTCCGCGGACAAACCATGGCACCTTTTTCAGGGAGACACTTGGAGACTTAACGTGGATGGGGCGTCAAACAGCAACGGCGCCGGTGCGGGGGTCGTCTTGATTTCACCATGCGGGACACTTCATGAAAGTTCCATATCCATCGACTTCCCCGCCACCAACAATGAAGCCGAATACGAAGCGCTTCTCGCAGGTCTACGCTCAGCCACCGCAATGAAGGTCTCCAACCTTATTGTCTATTGTGACTCCCAGCTCATTGTCAATCAAGTCCTCGGTGATTACGAGGCTCGGGACCCTCGAATGTCAAAATACCAAGCCACTGCAGCCGCGCTTATCTCCAACTTCAGCAACTTCAGCATCGAACAAATTAATCGCGAACATAATGCCCATGCTGACGCCCTTGCCGGCCTCGCATCGGCATCCAAAGCATCCGAATTCAGAACCATAAACTTCGGGAGTATTGACAGTCCTTCTTTTGAACTCACCCCAGAAGTTCTTAATGTCGAGCTCGGTCCTAGCTGGATGGATGAGATTGTTGCGTTCCTCAAACACGACATTCTGCCCACGGACAAGAAGGAAGCTTATCGTGTGCGAAACAAGGCCGCCTATTACTGGATCTCCGACAGCGGCCAACTCTACCGAAAATCCATCTCCGGGCCATATCTCCTCGTCGTCCACCCCACTCAAGTACCTGAACTTGTGGCCGAACTGCACTCAGGTAGCTGCGGTTGCCACTCTGGCGGCCGCTCTCTCTGTCAGCGTGC
This sequence comes from Rhododendron kiyosumense, assembly GCA_019656275.1. Taxonomy (NCBI): domain Eukaryota; kingdom Viridiplantae; phylum Streptophyta; class Magnoliopsida; order Ericales; family Ericaceae; genus Rhododendron; species Rhododendron kiyosumense. The sequence continues at coordinate 6,081 of BPLS01030553.1, read as the reverse complement.
ACTAAGCCAAGGATACTTTTGGAAGAACATGAAAAAGGATTGTGAGGAGGTCGTTCGCAGATGCCGCTCATGCCAGCTCTTCTCCCCCATCCCTAAACAGCCCGCCCAGAATCTCACCCCAATAACGAGTCCTTGGCCTTTCGCACAATGGGGGCTGGATATTGTGGGTAAACTTCCAACAGCTCCTGGCGGCTTTAAGTTCTTGATTACTGCCACAGACTACTTTTCCAAATGGGTTGAGGCTGAGCCACTTGTAACCACGACCGAGGCTGACGTCCGCAGATTCGTCTGGCGGAACATTGTTACCAGGTTCGGCGTCCCCTACGCCATCGTCTCTGACAACGGTACGCAATTCGTTGGTAAAGACCTCACCAACCTTTGTGCCGAATTCGGGATACGTTTCTTCAATTCCACGCCCGCATACCCCCAAGGCAACGGCCAGGCCGAAGCCACGAACAAGACAGTTTGCGCGGGCATCAAGCGTCGATTGAATTCCAAGCGAGGCAAGTGGGCTGAAGAGTTGCCCCGCATTTTATGGGCTTACCGTTCTACACCAAGGCGTTCCACCGGCCAAACACCGTTCTCAATGGCATTTGGTATGGAAGCCGTAATTCCGTTGGAGTCTAAGTTCCCAACCCTCAGGACAGAGACGTTTGATCCCACCACAAATGACGACGCTGTGGCACAACAGCTGATCCTGGCTGAAGAAAAGCGTGATGACGCTCGCTTGAAACTTGCTGAGTACCAACAACAGGTAGCCAAGGGATACAACAGAAGCGTACGGGTCAAGAAATTCAAGCCAGATGATCTGGAATGGCGAAAAGTTGTGCAAGCTAGCAAGAAAACAAAATTCAAGCCCAACTGGGAGGGGCCTTTCCGCATTGTCAAAATTGCTGGTGAGGGTGCCTATGTGCTGGAGGACATGAATGGGAAAGTCCTCACTAACCCTTGGAACGCACAGAACCTCAAGAAGGCATATATGTAGCTCGTCCCATGTTTGACCTCACTTAGTTCCTACGTTGTCTTCTTTGTTGGCTTCGGCCAAAGTGTTACCTTTTCTACTTGTACTTCGTTTATTGAATGAGAGATCCATGGTTGAATGACAGAAACAACTTGTCTGGCTAGCACTTGTTCATCCAATTCTAGACTTATTTTCTTTCCTCTTAAATTTTGTATTTCGGCTACTTTGGCCGACCACAAACGTTGACCTCGGTCACACCCACAAACGGCTTTTTAGCCTTTGCTTCGGCCATTCTTACTGCCCAAAGAAGCAGCCAACGGACATCAGGTCCACCGAGCCCAGAGACACACTATATGGCTGGAATTTGGGCTCGGTTCGGCTTGGCAAGACTATGAGGTCGGCCACAGCCAGGTTACACTCACACTTTGGTGAGCAAACCACAACTATTCCAACACTCACCCTGGTTAGGGGCTGGCATTTTGGCCGAGCACCAAACCACCGCTAAGGGATACCCAACAAACCTCGGCAGTTAGCCAACTATTTTCCTCAAGATCTTATTCTACTTTGGTCACGGCTCGGCAGTTACCCACGAGCCAGCCATTTCTACAGTGGTTGACAACTATGTTCCACAGCCGAGCATAGACCAAAGTGGGGGCTATGGATACATACTTTAAACAAAACAAACTATATGCCAAGCTCGGCTAAGCTATGAAATGATGCAAACAAATGAACTACGAGTCCAAGCAAACACGGCAAAACAGAATTCATTCATCCAAAAGGTCTTTTCATGCTCGGCAAAGTCAACATTGGCATCATAAACGACAGAGTCCGAGCTTAAACCCACCCAAGTCCAAAAAAAAAAAAAAAAAAAAAAAAAAAAAAGCAAATACAAGGAAGACAGGAATCATCAAGAACAAAGATAGTGGGTAATCAACTACGGTGACCGGCCACCCAAGAAACCGGCACCTGCGAAAATGTTCATCCTTGAGCAACATCCTCAACATTAGCTCCAGCTTCGGCAATTACTGCGTCAGTAGTAGACGCATCGACGTTTGCCTCGGCCTCGGCTACCCCATCGACGTTCATGGGTTCAACCTCGGCAGTAGCAGCAGACTTGGGGTCGGCGTTCCCAGCAACTCCGTCGCCACCCTTACCATTCTTTCCCACACCAGTATTACCTCCATCATCGGCACCTTCATCGGCCTCAGTCAGGTCTTCAACATCGTCTTCGCTCTCGGGAAACTCTTCCGGAGGGAGAGGTGCGCACTCTTCCTCGGTATATGGAAGGACAAGCTCGGGAGTGATAGGAGCTGGAATTGACTTCATGAGATTCATATCAGCCTCCAGCTGCATCACTCCGCAAGCGGCCTTTACGCCGTCCTTGTAACCTGTTCGGTAGGCGATGGGCACCCGCAGCTTGACGGCGTCGTTTACCATTGACCGAGCGTCCCTCATATACTCGGCACCTGCTCGATCAAAACCGGCCTGATAGGCTGCGGTGTCCACCTCCTTCATCTTCCTCTTCTCCCTCCGCAAGACTTTGGCCACCTCCTGTTCGGCCTTCTTCAGCTTTGCCTCCATCTCATCCCTCTCCTTTTCAAGCTCGGCAATTTGAGTCTTCGCCATCTTAAGACTCCCCTTGTAGCTTCTCACTTTTTCACGTTCGACCTTAAGGTCTTCATGAAAACGAGAGCGCTCGGCAAGGACGAGCTCGGCGTCCTTGGATGAACGGAGTAAAGCTTGTCCAGCCTATTAGTCAGAGAACGTTAGCATTCAATCATGAAATCAAAACAAGGAAAAGAGGTCGGAGTCGAATTGAACCTGAACAAGATGAGCAGCAGCGTGGATTAGGCTCGGCTGAAGCCCATCAGGAACCTTCTGCATGTCCCTCGGCAGTGCGAGACCCTGGAGCATCGCGGCAGCCAGTTGAGGTTCAGTCTTGACTGAATCCTCAACTGTGACAACCCTGCCTTCGGCAAGGGCATAAGAAGGAGAGAACTCCTGGGCAATAACAACATCAGCCGAACCCATAGCCTTCTGTGCTGCTTGTGAGCCACCTGCAGCCGATGACTCGGTCCTGTCCTGTGGACCTTGGCGAGGGGTCGGTGGCTTCGATGGGAAGAAGTCATGGGTCACCTTCTGCCTCTTTTCAGCAGGCTCGGCTATCCCAGACTCTTGGCGGACGGCTTTCCCGTCCCTAATGTTCACTCGGACGACGTTTCTTCGGCCCATTTCGTCGGTGCGCTCGGGAACTAGAGTCTGAAGAGGCACGTTGATACCTGGGAGTTCGGCGTGCTGGCTATCTCCAAACCAAAACTCAGCAGGTTTTCTGAAGGACGGTAACTTCACCTTCGGCTGTTTCCCCACTTTACTGTGCACGGCCTTCTTCCCTCGACTTTGGAACTCTGCGCTTGGCCCCGCCTTTTTTACCTTTCTCCTCAACTTGCCCCTGTAAGACGGCACATAGCCGAGCAACGTTGGCGCGTCCCTACAAGCTTGGGAAAGGAGGATATCGACGTGCTGCTCGACCGAAAGAGACTGCTGGGTCTTTGTGATGGCATGGTGATCTGCAAGGAGGAATGACAACGGTTAAATAAGTTTTTATATAATCAAGCTCGGCTTTAACCAAGGAGCTTGAGCTACCTCTAAAGTCTTTGACCTTTGGGACGCTGAACCTACGATTGGTCTGGTTGCCGAACTCAAAGTTCCCGCTTACTTCGACATAAAAACTAGCCCATTTGTCAGTATCGGGCAACCCCTCCACTAATGGTTGTCTCCTCTGTCGTGTCGACAAATATCTACGCTCGGTCTGGCCGTGCCTAGACATGATGTATGTATGGAAGATATCGGCAACGGTGAATTCCAGGTCGTGGAGCTCCTTCAGCTTGATTACCGACATTACAATGCGGTAGCTGTTGACGGCAAAGTAATGCGGCACGATGCTAAACCGAGCAAGGATTTCTCTCAGGAACGGATGAAGGGGAAACCTCAGCCCAGCCTCACATATCGCCATCAAGGGGACGGTGATATGCTCGGGGTGATCTTCCCTTGCATCCTTTATTCTGTTGCTCGCCACTTGGCTGACAACAACGTCGTCGGGAATACCGTACTTTCGGCAAAATCTTCGGTACTCCCGAGGGTCACCACTGAAAAAATGGGCGTGGGGGCAAACCTGTCCCTTCTCGTAGAGGTCGGCTACCTCTCTATCCTCGGATTGGGCTCCACTCTCCCTGGAGCGTACAGATTCAGGGGCTTCGGCTTGAGAGACGAATCTGGATTCAGCCTCCGGCCCCAAATGAGGTTCGGCTTCAGAATGGGTTGAGTTGGTGAACGTTATTTCAGGTTCGGTATCGAACTCGTCGGGCCCGTATTCAAAAACACGTTCGGCGTTCGAGTCACTTGTGTCAGACATGTTCGAAGCAATTGAAGAGATTTGCCGTCGGCTTCTGTGTCTCTCCACGCACTCGCGGATTATCGAGGCTGCAGAGTCGTTCCCCGAGCTTTCAGAGTCGGAAGATATGACTATGATTGGGTGAGCCAGACCTATCAAACATAAACAAACGATGAGAAACCTTATCGTCGGTGACGGATGAGGATCTCCTACGCTCGGCTACCCTACTGGCCCACCCTATCTTCCTCCTACAGAGACTCAAGCTCGGGAGAATGCAAAGCTGGCTACTGGACCTGACGTCGGCTAAACCCAGTTCACCATGAGGTCAGGTACGGCCGGGAATAAACTCGGCGTACCCCAACGTTTCACGAGCCCACCAAGAGGCGGCCTTCGGCCAAGGCAAGCTCGGCCAGTCCCAGAGAACCCCAAGTCCACCAGCACCGTTGCTGGGGCTCGGAAGAACAGGTTGAAGATGAAGATGAACAGTTGTTCATCCTCACCGTCGTACTGTTCACACAGGACGAAAAACCCCCAAAAAACCCAGAAGAAACGACAAAAAAGAGCGTGAAAATTACAGAAAAGCAAGAGACGAACATTTACCTGAAGATTTCGACGCGATTTGGTGCAAGATCCGCCTGGAGTTGAGGGTGGAAGATGAACAAGTGAAGGAGGAAGCTCTGGCAATGGAGGTGTAGAGAGAGAAAGTGTCGTAACCTTTCTCTCTCCTCCAGCCCACATATTTATAGGCGAGGGTTAGGGTTTTGAGTTTCCCGCCCATCATTGCATCGCCGAACCATTAGCCAGTAATTGCTCGACGCGTGGCACTGACAGATTTGACTTTACTGGGCAGCCCGCGTGCCAACCGTCCCCCTGTCAACCGTACACAACCACAGAGAGACACCTGGCACGCCCCTGTTGGCCCTCGTCGTCGGCAGTTGATGGAGGGGTGATGGGCCTCGGCCATGTTTTGTTCACCAGCTTTGATCCACGTTCGGCCCTGATGAGGCGGCATGATTCACGCAAGCGCCAAAGAAGCATGCTCGACCTTGAACACGTTCGGCTAAGGTTCTACATCAATCCCAAGCACGCGCTCGGCGATGGTTAAGATTGAGGGGCTATTGTAGCGGGCCGAGCTCAACTATGACTCAACTAAGGACCACCTCCGCTCTACTGCCACCACCGGTTGCCGCACGTAGCAACACACTTACTCCAACGGGGCTCGGCCTTGGCCGAGGCCCACTGATCATCGGTTCTACCGTTACCAAACATCCGGCGACAAAGAAGGTTGTGTCGTGCTCGGCTACTATTTGGACAGGCCCTGTAGACAATGTTTGCCTAGCCTGAATTCCCTTCGGGCTCGGCTACCCTTCAAGCTCGGCCACCCTTCGGTTGGTGATTCCGCAGACAACTCCAGCCCAAGACGCATACCCTCGGCCTCGGTAACCCTCATGCTCGGCATTCTCCGTTACCAGATACGCTCGGCCGCCCGTGTGGCCACGCGCCAGCCCACGTGCGGAGACGGTTATGGCAAAGGATGAACGCGAGCGCACATGGGGCGTGCCAGCTCACGCCAAAGCGGTTACCAGATCTATCTAGTGACGTCATGATGACGCCGCCTAGCCCGTGCAAGGCATGTGCCCGTGCTTGGAGAGCAAGTCAAGGAGGCTCTATAAATACCAAAGGATAGCGCCTCTGGAAGGGACGCCCTAATACACACGAATACCCACTC
>BPLS01030551.1:5765-34187 GCA_019656275.1 Rhododendron kiyosumense | reverse complement strand
GTCAGGTTGATGTTTTTCTATTATTCAGAAAATAGAGGCAGGCTCAGAGAGAGCAAACAGATCACGAAAGAGTCCACACTCGGTTCGTGTTCTAGACGTGTGGGGAATACGGTAGAAGATCGTAAGGTACGGTCGAGCAGTATTCGTGGTTTATAGCAAGGCGTGCTATAACAAGTTCAACCAGCGTTCGTGTCGCAGGGAGTTGTGGTAAAACCCTAATTCCGCCTTGTAGGGTTTTTATTTTTGTTGTCTAATCTGTATGCGTCATTACTGGGTCTTGGGGATTCGGTTTCCCAACAGTAATGACGCGTACAGATTAGACAACAAAAATTATAAAATCCTATAAAGCGGAATTAGGGTTCTACCTCAACTCCTTGCAACACGAACGCTGGTTGAACCTGTTATAGCACGCCTTGCTATAAACCACGAATACTGCTCGACTGTACCTTACGATCTTCTATCGTACTCTCTGCACGTCTAGAACACGAACTGAGTGTGGACTCTTTCGCAATCTGTTTGCCCTCTCTAAGCCTGCCTCTATTTCGTGAATAATAAAAAAACGTCTGTCTGACCTAGAGAGCATAACGTGTATATATAGGGCTACGATAGGGACCTAAGGAGTAATAAGTCTGGGCTCCCAGTGTAAATAAGAAAACATAATCCCACCAGGATTCTATTTCTTATTTCACTAATTATAATTCACCCCACTACAGAATTATAATTGCACTCTCGTCCTTATCTCAATTATATTACGAGCTCTATGATATTAAATACTTATTAATCTCCCCACGTTAAGATTACAGATACCCGTTGATTAAAATAAATTACTAACACACCCAACCTTGCATTTGCCTGCAAGTTCACAACCAGTGACTCAAGTTGCAGGGTTGTTTGCCAGCTCAGCAACACCTGAGGCATCCTCTGCCCCACACACTTCTGTAGCAGCTGTAGTAGCTTCGTCAGGGAGTGGGTCCTCACTTTTTACTACTCCATTTGCTGCTACGTCTTCGTTATTTTCCACTCCCAGTGCTGCTCCAACAGCCTCATTTGGAGTACCTAGTGCATCAGCCCCATCGTCACTTTTTGGTCCTTCAACACCTTCATTGGGTGATACCCCTTCTTTACTTGGTGTCCCTTCTGCTAGAGTTTTATCCTTTTTGACCCCATTCGCTTCAAGTATATTCTACGACTATTGTTGTTATTTATGGATTGGGGACAAGGGCTAGGAAAACAAACTTGCAAAGACTCATACATCATTGTAGTAGCTAGTATTGTTTGGTTTTATCTAAAGTTGTCTTTCATGAGGGCTTTGGTAACCACTAAGATTAGTCATATACATTACTATGAACTGAGTTCCAAGATTTTGGAGTGCGGCAGATTATGTTATTAGATTACTTTAAAGATCCAAATCAACGTGTTGGTTCAACAATGTAGGACAACACTTTGTGGAATTTTAAAACTAGGTTTTGTAGCGTATTGATGGATGTAGGGTTAGGGCTGCTTGACCGAACAAGGCAAAGGAACCAAAAGAGGGACTGTTCTGGTTACTGTGTGCAACAACGTTAGTCTATGGTTAACTGTTATGGAGAAGAGTTAGTTTTGTGAGTACAATGCATAGGATTCCGATATATTTCACTCAAGTTCTACTTCCGGAATATTTTAGGCCAAAAGCACCTAAACTAAGAAGGAATCACTATAGGAATCACTCTTAAAACTTGGCAACGTACCTAGATTCTCTAACAGCATCACACGTAAGGCTATAATTGCATGACTTTACTCCCAAGCCTCTGAACTTAGCTCTGTTGAATTATATGCATTACTTGGTCTTGTATGGACTCCATGGAACTTTTTTTTTTGTCAGGATTTTGACTTCCTATGTAGATTGTGACTAATAACTTTCAAAACCTACCTCAAACAAAACAGTACTCTTTACTCAACACAGATTTATGGCATGATACTTGGGACAAAATATGGGTAGCCCATGGCCATGAACTCTATACATAATAGTACCCTTGAGCTACAAAGCAAAAAAAAAAAACGTTTGAGAAGTGGTACCAGATTAATATCCAACACATGTGACATTGCCAGTTTTCAAATGTTGCCCCTTCTCTTATTCTACTTTTTCTTAAGACGATGTCTGGAACAGAGAAAATATGTCAATGGGGTTGTATTGTGGACAGATTGCCACGTTATTTAAGCTTGTAATATTTACAAGCTTCTTCTCTTTTCAATCCTTTCTTATTTTGAGATATAAATTGTTGTGATTACTCTGCTTATGCAATTTTCCATTTACATCTGTACTTGTAGGTTTAACAAACGCTACAGTTTCCAAAGATGGCTCTGATAGCAAATAGAAAGGATCGAAAAGAGAAGAAGGCTAACCTTATTATTAAGAAGACTTATGCTACTATTACAAAGAAGAGGGAGGAGAGGAGACCAAAGTGCTTAGTTTTTTGAGGGAGAGAGAGGACAAACCAAAACCTGAAGACCCTAATAACGGACTCGTCCTTTATATAGAGGACTCAATAGTAAATGAAAATGAAATTACACCCAAATTAAAGCAAAATGGAAATTCGTCGGGTACATAGTTGGGCCCCATTGTCACGAATTGTCATCCTTTTCCACCAAAAGTCGAGTGTCCGTGAGTGGTACTCCATAATTGAGCATATCCGTGAGTGGTACTCCATAATTGAGCATCATAATATGCCACCAAAAGTAGTTTTGGCATGTCTTCACATTTACTGCATAATTGATGGCCTTTGAAAAGGAAAAGGTATCATTGCCTTTTCTCTTTTCCTTTACGGGTCTGTGTGGTCATTATTTCAACCATGCTGTCCCAAAAATCCCCTAAAGTAGGCTCATTTGGGGCATTCCCCTCATCTTCATAAAGGTCTTGAGATTCACCAGCTAAGCAGGTGAAAGGATTATTGTCAGTCTCATTACTTGTTGCTGATGTCATAGATGCATCATCTTTTGTTTGATGAACTGATTGCAAAAACTGGTCCTTCATAAATTCCATTGTTTTCACCACAATTTCATCATTTGTTAAAGATGGATTCTTTGCCCTTATTGGAGCAGAGATTTATAAGAAAGGATTCTTAATAGAAGGTTTTTCCCTCTGTTGAATCTGCAACCTTAATTCTTGGTTTTTCAACTTAATAGTTGACATCTGTTCTTCCATTTGAACTGACTTCCACCACTTGTGTTGAAAAAACCTTTGCAGTACTGGAAGTCCTGAATTATTGGTCACAATCTGAATATCCCATTTCCAAATCCGTGGCGTTCCACATGTTGTCATAGCTTGGAGGAATAATTTCCTTTGGGAATATTTTGTCCCTATAATTGAGACTGTAAATGCATAAAGGACTCCATTTCCTTTCGTAATTCTTGAGGAAGATAATCAGGTCATGGTCCAAATTTAGACCACCAAGCAATAAACCAATTTGGGAATTCATTTTGTCCAATAAGATTTGGACATAACTTGAAAAACCATGAGTGTTTTCGCTTCTGATTTTGATAATAAAAAGCTTTGGTCCAAGCTTCAATATATTCCCAATAATTGTATTGGACCACTGAAATTCCATGTTCATTTTTGATGGATAAAGATTTTGACCTTTATAGGTGAATTCCCCATTTTTGGACTGGTAAAACCATCTTTATTATGGCTTTACTATAGCTTATGGGCCCATTTTTCTAGCCAACTTTCTCATGGGTGTGTGTAATTTCCACCGATCCAGATTGGATAAGCCTTGCTTCATAAAAGGACCTATATTTGCCCTCAGGAACTAGATAACTCATTATATCCATATATCGGGACTTTATTTCCCAAGGATCATCTTTCCATTGCTCATCCTGAGATTCTAGGATCATAATTGTCTTAGTTATTTCTGAGGTTATGAAAACTTCTTCAGATTGGACTACCTCCGTCATTGAAGGTGATGAGGATGAAGCAGAAGCCACCTCTTGAAGAGATGGAAATTGGAGTTTTTGAGCCTTTAAGTAGGCTTCTACATCGGCCTGGGTGACCCTTGATTTCCCCTGCCGCGAGGTGAATTACCTCGTCCACGTCCCCTATCTGGAGGTCGATTCATGCTGCAAAATTAAGCACGGGATAAAATATTCAGCCTATTCTGAATTTGTTGAAATCATTTATTACGATATCCATTAACAACTTGGTCTTCTTCATCAGAGTCAGAATAACCATATTCTTGATAAAATTGAGTGAAAGCTACATGAGCACTTGCCCATTTTTTCAAGTGAAATCTTGTAGGGAGATAACCATAGAACATTTGCTCCCTGTTGGCTTGAGTCATTTTCTTCATCACCTTTCTGAATTTTTTATCCTTCTCAATTATGAACTTCAATCGATTGTCGGTGATTGAAGCACAGGCCATTCTAATGGTAGATTCCTGCACTGAACTATCTATTGGAGAAAAAATTTCTGGATTTATTATATTGCTAAGATACGCAATTGTTGTTTCAATTCAGCAATTCACTGTCTGTGATAGGCCAAATTTATCCTGTAAACATGAATGGACATATCAGGAATACTATTCAAATAATTTATTCGGCCCTTATGATAATTAATTGCTTGATTAATTTGAAGTCTATGCATTATCCTTGTAAAAATTCACGAGTAAGAAAATTCGGAAGAGAATTATTTTGTCCTTTTATATATTCAATATCGAAATCAAATGCAGATAGTTCTGATTGCCATCTATCAAAAATTTGCTTTGAAGCAAGGTTTTTAATATCTTGTTTTAAAACTTGCTTTGCAGCACTGCAGTTAACTCTGAGTAAAATTTGTTGATTGAGTAAATCATCTTGAAATTTATTTATGCATTTAACAATAGAAAGAATTTCTTTCTTTATTGCGCTATAATTAGCCTGGGCATTCTTAAATAATCCTGAAGTAAATCGAACCAATTCTTCTTTACTAGTATTGGGGTTATATTGTTTCAAGATACCACCATAACCATATTAGAGGCATCTGCCTCTACTATTTTTTTCCATTCTGGATTTGCAATAGCTAAGCAAGGTAATTGTTTTGCTTTTAATTTGATTTTTTGAACAACCTTTGTATGGCGTTCCATCGCAAAGGAGTGGATTTTTCTTCAACCTTTCGTATAAAGGTGCAAAATCCTGAGCCAATTTCTTTATAATAGTCTCCTATGTAATTAAGACTTCCAAGGTGAATATTGTGGCCTAAGAATCTCATCTTAGTTTGGAACAATTTCATTTTAGGAGCCGAGACGACTAAACCATTTCTTTTGATTACATCTTTAAAAATTCTAAGATGTTTAATATGCTGATCAATGTTTTGTGAAAATATTAGAACATCATCTATATAACAGATAGCAAAATCCGCATATGGATAAAAAATATCATTCCTAATATTTTGAAATTCTGAAGGTGCATTCTTTAGACCGAAGGGCATGACATTCCATTCGTAATGACCAAAGGGGACAGTGAAAGCTGCCTTATAGCGATTAGATCCTTCAATTTGAATCTGCCAATATCCAGATTTCAAATCAAATTTGGAAAAGTTGACTGCATTATTCAATCAATCCAATAAATCTTTTTTATTAGGAATGGGATATCTAATCCACATTAAAACTTTATTAAGAGGCTTATAATTAATAACCAATCTAGGAACACCTCATTCCTTTTCAGCATTTTTATTAAAATAAAAAGCTATACAACTCCATGGGGAGTAGCTTTTCCTAATTAGCTATTTTTTAAGTAAATTTTCAATTTCATTTTGACACAATTTTAAATATTCTTGTTTCATTTGTGAAGGGCTAGCTTTAGTAGGAATTTTCCTTTTATCAAAATCCTTCTCATAAGGAAGTGAAACAATGTATTTCTTTCTTCCCCAGAAGGCATTTGGGATACCAGTACAAATTTCTTGTTTGAAATTTTCTTCGATTTGAGAAATTTTCTCTTTCAATGAAGGTCTTTGTAAAACTTCTTCAATATTCATAATTTGAATTTCTTTTTGAAGAAAATTTATTTGTTTATCTTTATGAGAGATTTTTCTCAAAATGTCATTGATTTCCTTGTATACAGGAGGGGATACAAATTCAAAGAATATTTCCTGACCATCCACTTGGGTGGTAATTCCAGCAGTGCTGGTTTGCATTGGCATTAACATCGCCAAGAAAGGAGTTCCAAAAATTAATTCCTGCTGAAGATTCCTAATACAAAGAAAAGTTGTCTCTAGATAGACTCCTTTATTACAAATGTAAACATTATTAAGTTTATATTCGATTATCATTTTAGCACCACTTGCATTAGTAAGGCTTTGAGAAGTTTTCTCAAAATATTGAGTTGGAACTATGCCTTCCTGGATACAATTCATATTCGCTCTGCTGTCAAATAAGGCAATAATATTGTTGATAGTATATATTCTTTTTGTATTACCAACTTGACTTTCACATGCCATTTTTGGTAAACCACATTATTAATAAGATTTAGGTAGTTTGGGTCATCCTCATGACTAGTACTACCTTCCTTCTCCAAAGAAATTAATTTTTGATTCATCTCATATATTTCTCGAGTAGTTTTATTTTGAAATGACTTTAACAGTTTTATTTCTGTTTTTAAAATATTTATTTCTCCTTTAATATCAGGAATGGTAACAGGTTTATAATTATCAATTTGTTCTATTTGGTCTAATATTTTTTAGACTACAAGCTTCATTAGGAATTTGAGGCTTCTCTTCCTCATCTTCTTTAGTAGAAGAAATGCATGTTTCTATAATTTTTATTTTTAGTTGAGGATCATCAATTTGATCAATTATATCCAACAAACCTTGTTGCTTATTAATGAGAACATTAATACTGAGACCATTCATCTCAACAATAGCTTTCCAATAATTATCAGATGTTGAGCATTCAAGATTATTGCAATTACAATTATTGGGAACTTCTTCTTCCTCACTAGAAGAAGCATCTTCTTCATCAGATATATCATTTATCTGATCATCTGATTTTAATTCTGATTCCGATGCACTAGAATTGATCATTAATTTGAAGAGTTGTTGTTTTAATTCTTCATCTATTTGAAGCTCATTAAGCTTTTTCTTAGTCTTGCATTTGTTAGCATAGTGCCCTATTTTGCCACATTTAAAGCATTTTCTTGTAACTTTCTTCTTGCTTTTACTATTTTGGTTTTTATTGGTGGATTCTTTTGATCCTTTTGAACCAGATTGTTCAATCTTATTTGGTATCAGAGCCAGTAATGGTTTAATCACTTGTTAGTGCAAGTATGAATTATTTTTGCATGATGGAGCCTTTTCAAAATAAAATACAATGAAATAAATTAAATGAAAGAGAACATTACCAGTAGTGGGACGTCACCCAAGTCGCGTTCGGATTTGTCCGGCCATGAGGACCCGAGAAGGGTAATTTGGCCTTGCTCTGGTAAACCATTGACAGGCGTGCCACTGATAATGCTCCCCTTCATTTAATATTAAAAAAAAAAAGGCAAAATCATGACAAAAGAATTTATACAAGCACTAACACAATCATCTCAAAATGAGAAGATTATTTAGATCTGATAATGAAAGAATTAAAAATTCTAAATTAGTAGAATTCGCCAATGTGCAAGAACAATTAAATCACTAGACAATTCCTCCAGTTCGTCCATCTACAATATATGGACATGGTTTGTTTGAATTCAGAAGTAGCATGACAATAAAAACCATGGAAAGAACAGAAAGTTTAGAGTTTAATGATAAGATAATAAATCTTATGGATCGTAGTGGTTTAATTGCTCACATGCGAAATTATAAATATGTGCATATTGGTTTAGTGCAAATAGCCCTAAAACAATTAACTTTGTTAGGAATGGACACTTGCCTTCAAGTTACTTTACGGGATGGTAGGTGTAACAATTGGAGATCCTCTATTATGGGGCAATAGAGATCAGTTTATGTCATGGTTTTGTTTATTTTAATGCTTACCCTAATCTTACTCTATCACTAATGGATAGAAACATAGAAAAAGTTCAAAATTGTAGAATCCAGATCCGTACCTGGATCTGAAGTAATAGTAGTAATTTATAGAATTTGCTATAAAATTATGAATACTCTAAATCCAAGAGTACGTCAATTGCGTCCGGCTGATCAGACTGTTCTGATAGAAACTAATATGTTAACATCTAATATTGCAACCAACAGATTGATAAATTGGGAGGAAATTACATTTCCTGAAAATTGGACCATATCCAATGCTGTTCAGTAAATCAAATTGAACAAATAGTTCAAGATAATGATGACACTGTTTTCCTGAATTTTAGGAATTCTCAGTCAGAAAGATTTCTTAGAAGCAGAAGCTCTAGAATCACAAAACCCAAATGAGGAAATTTATTTAGCAGGAATAAGAATATCTGAAAACCAAATTCCTCATGGAGTTTATAATAATTTTGCTAATACAGTAGAATCTCCTACTACTAGTGAAATGGCTTTTACGATTAATGATGTTAATAGGATCTGAGATTAGGAAAGAAATAAATAATGAATTCTATCAGCCTAAATACAAAGAATTTAGGAAATGGTACTTCTCTAAATATAATAAGAATCAATTATGTAGGGAGGTATTTCCGAACAGGTACAATTAGTCACCGAACACGTGATGTACAGGGGCACGAGGTAGGTGTGAAAGGCTTATCGCCGAGCAGTGCGATGAACGGCGATGTGGACCAGTGACATCAAAAGTCATTGACCCAGGCAGTTTGTTCGGCTGATAAGGACAGAGACATGTGAAGTCTCTTGTCCAAACATAACAATGAAGACCAATTGCACGTGAGGTCATTGGACCATGTGGGCTGTTCGGCGATGAGATAGCCGAACAGAGATAGAAGTTGCCCTAAATCATGAGGCGATGAGAATGCTCTAGAAGGGTCCAGAACGGTAATATTCTGCAAAGGAATGAGATCCCGAGTATATAGGATCAGGGCTAGATACCCAACATGGATGGGAACTTCGGATAACTATGGAAAAGAGTCCTAAAAGACTATGTAGAAGAGACTGATAGTGGAACAAGATTCCAAGAGATCCTGGTTTCCTATACGAGTTAGGAATCCTAGGGTAACAAGGATTCTTGGGTAGCAAGCATCCGTGAATCTATAAATACGAGGTAAACCTGGAGGTAAAGGTACGCAATTCTTGCCATTCACATTATTTTCCTACCGATAATTAGGGTTTGTTACCAGTACGTGATACTAACTTATGCATCAGAGGGCCTTTGCCTCGAGAGGCAAAGGTGCACTCACCCCTTGTTTGTTTTTCAGATTAGGGTTCCGACGACGAACTAGGGTTCCGGTGAAAAGGCACGAGTAGCCATTGCATATTGGTGTTGTTCAGAGCATCAATTGTTTTCATCCCTCTACAATTGGCGCCGTCTGTGGGAAGCGAACCGATTTTCCTTGAAAAACGATGATGATGGAGGAAGATCCAACCACGCCGTTTAATCCAAAGAACCAGTTAAGTGGTGGAGGGGACAAATCTCCACCAGGTGCCCCGAAAAAGCCCACTGGTAGATAGGGCAAAACGATTACGGGCTCCACGAGAAGGAGCAAGTCCCACCGAAGAGAAGCATCGGTGGAACATTCAAGAAGTGCACACAACAGTGAAGATGTCCTCGATAAAAAGAGGAAGGAGATTGAGGAGTATGCTCGTTTGATTAAAAAATGAGAGTACGAAATACGAGAGTTACAGTGGGTACAAGATCACCCAGAAGATTCTGGACTTTCACGAAGAAATTCTGGAGAAGACAGACGGGCTCTGCTAGTCCATAAAGAGCCTCATTCACGAGAAAGAAGGAGCAGGAGCAAGAGTCCTACCACGAGACGATATGAAGCTTCTCCACGAAGAAGGAGAAGCAGAAGTAAAGACCGGACACCAGAAAGGCGAAGGGCTTCCTCACGAAAAAGAAGGAGCAGAGAGCCAAGTTTTACACCCGAGGAAGAAGAAACAAGGAAGCATCATCGTGATAGGTACGAAAGGCTTGATGCTGATTGGGCCAAAGCTATGGCTCACGAAACGAAGGAAAGCGATGATGGGACAATGTCTGCACGAGAAGCAGCACGAAAAGCCCTGAGTAACATTGCAGCCTCCCCTTTTGCAAGGAGGCTACAGGAGGCCAGGTTGTCGAGTAGGCTGAAGCACGGAGCATTCGTGCTTTACGAGACAAACACGGATCCTGTGGCTCACATACAGCACTACCAGCAGGCCATGTTCATGCACGATGGCGATGATGCCATTCTGTGCAAGATGTTCCCATCAAGTCTAGGCAAGGTGGCTTTATCTTGGTTTCACAAACTGGCCCCGCGCTCCATACGAGGATGGAGGCAGCTGGCAGAAGAGTTCACTGCTCGGTTCTTAACAAGTAGAAAGGCTCCAAAGACGTTTGAAAGCCTTTCTACGATGAAGCAAGTAGATAACGAGCCAATCAGGGATTATGCGAAGAAGTACTGGGAAACTTTCAACGAGATTGAAAGTTGCAGTACGGAATACGCCATTGCAACCTTCAAAACTGGTTTACCTATTCGGGGTGAGTTGCGCCTTTCATTGAACAAACATCCGGTAGCGACATTGGCCAAACTAATGGAGCGGATAAAGCAACACGCTAGAATGGAGGATGACATACTCCGCGAGGACGACAGGATTGTTGCCGAACAGCGTACGGCACCTGCCAAAAAGGCGGATAAGCCAGAGCCCAAGACTTACAAGGAGAGAAAGGAGTATGGGCAGGCTAAGAAAGAGCCGTACAAGGATAAGCAAGCCCCTGATCCCAAATCCTTCTTTTCTATCACTACTATTTGGAAGGAACCAATTTATAAGATTCTTTATCGAATAAAGAATCAGCCATACTTCAAGTGGCCCCCAAGTTTGGGAGGAGATAAAGACGTAAAACGTGCTACAAATCAGCACTGCAGCTACCACAAAGATTGGGGCCACATGACTGAAGCTTGTGAGATGTACAAAAGACACCTTGACGACTTGGTCTCTCGAGGCTATCTCAAGGAATTTATCCAGGAAGATCCCAAGGATAAAGGGAGAGCCATGGAACTAGATTACGAGCAAAATCCTAAAGGGGTGATCCATATGATACATGGGTTGGCCGCACCTTATACGAGAAATGAGGTTACGCTATTACAAAGGCAGGTCAAACACGATCAGCATGTGATGCGGTTGGGAAGCAAGAGAGGACGAGAGAATGACGTATGCAAAGAAAGCATAGTATTCACGGATGATGATTTGGGGGAAGTCCAAATACCCCACAACGATGCTTTGGTCATAACCCTACGGGTTGGGGAATATGACATCGAAAGGATTTTGGTAGACTCGGGAAGTTGTACAGAGGTAATGTACTACGACGCGTTCAAGAAGTTGGGGATGTCCCAAACAGACTTAGAACAATCTACAACGCCTTTAATTGGATTTGGTGCAGGAGCAGTCTGGCTCCTTGGGAAAATCACACTGCCTGTTCGGGCTGGGTCAGTTGTGTTGAAAACTGACTTTTTAGTTGTTGATGTCCCTTCTTCCTATAACGCGATTATAGGAAGGACATGGCTGCACAAAATGAGAGCCGTCTCCTTAACTTATCACCAGATGGTAAAGTTCCCAGGATCCAATGGGGTCGAAGCGATTAGAGGCAATCAGAAGGTGGCCCAACAATGCCTGATCTCCATCATCAAAAAAGCCCCCAAGGCCCATCACATTCATACGTTGGAAGTACCAGATCAACTGACTATCGAGGATGTCGGAAGATGCCCGGCTGATAAGGTGATCGAGGGCTTGGACAAAATTCAGATCAACGAGACTGATCCTAAAAGATATTTTTTAATCGGGGAATCATTACCAGCAGAGGAAAGGGCTGAATTGATACAGTTTCTGAAGAAATATATCGACGTATTTGCATGGATACCAGAAGAGATGCCCAGCGTGGACGCTGACATAATCTGTCACTATTTGAATGTCGACCCTTAGCATAAGCCAGTCATTTAGAAAAAACGTAGGGCAACCGTGTAGCACGTGGATGCTGTTGTTGAAAAAGGTAATCGTTTGCTAGAGGCAAAAACAATACGTGAGGTTTACTACCCCGAATGGCTGTCCAACACCGTGGTTGTGAAGAAGAAGAATGGGAAGTGGCGTGTCTGTGTGGATTTCACAGACCTCAACAAGGCATGTCCAAAGGATAGTTTTCCTCTTCTGAGGATAGACCAGCTGGTTGATGCAATTGCTGGTTACGAGCGAATGAGTTTTCTTGATGCATATCGAGAATATCATCAAATTGCCATGTTTAGACTTGATCAAGAGAAGACTTCTTTTATCACTCCACAAGGATTATACTGCTATAGTGTTATGCCATTTGGGCTGAGAAACGTTGGGGCGACATACCAAAGACTTGCAATTATCATGTTTAAAGAGCTCCTTGGAAAAACTATAGAGGTTTACATAGACGATATGGTAGTGAAGAGTCGAGATAAACAGGGGCATATTATGGATTTGAAAGAGGTTTTTGAAATCTTGAGGAAGTACAAGCTGAAGCTCAACGCCTCAAAATGTGCATTTGAGGTTGGTTCTGGGAAGTTCCTGGGGCATCTGGTGACCATGAGGGGAATTGAGGCCAACCCTGATCAAATTGCAGCCCTGCAGAGGCTACAAAGTCCCAAAACCACGAAGAAAGTCCAGAGACTGACTAGCACGGCTGCAGCACTCAATAGATTTATCAGCAGATCAAGTGATAAGTGTAGACCCTTTTTTCAGTTACTGAAAAAGAGGGAGGGATTTGAATGGGGAGCAGAATGTGAGCAAGCTTTCCAGGACCTAAAGAAGTATCTGGCCGAGCCTCCACTTTTGTTAACCCCACAGCCAGGTGAGTCTTTAATTTTGTACTTAGCTGTTTCTGAACATGCTGTAAGTGCAGTCCTGTTTAGGGATTTGGGAACCGAGCAAATCCCAATTTATTATGTTAGCAAGACACTGCTGGATGCAGAGACGAGATATCTGCCCCTAGAAAAACTTGTCCTGGCACTTAGGACAGCAACGAGGAAATTGCCACACTACTTCCAAAGCCACAAGGTTGTGGTTTATACTGAATTTCCACTGAAATCACTGCTACGAAAGGCAGATTTCTCAGGAAGAATCTCGACGTGGTCTGTCGAGTTGAGCCAATACGATATCGATTATCAGCCGCGTATAGCAATCAAAGGCCAGGTGTTGGCTGATTTTGTGGCAGAGTTTTCTCCCACGGTAGCTCCCCTGCCTCCTACGAAAAAGGAACAGGAGACTAAGACATTGTCCACGAAGGACAAAGTCTTAGCCGAACAGGACGGTACGGAGTGGAAATTATTCGTTGACGGATCAGCTTGTAATGCCGGTTCAGGAATCGGGGTTGTCCTTTTTCCTCCTGGAGGAGTAATGATTGAACTATCTGTTCGGCTCGGTTTTAGTGCTTCGAATAATGTTGCGGAGTATGAGGCACTTCTAGCAGGATTGAAAAGTGCAAAGACTTTAAAAGTAGAACGAGTCAGAGTGTATTGTGATTCACAGCTCGTGGAAAATCAACTGTCCGGGGAATACCAAGCCCGAAGTGAGAAGATGGCGGCATACGTGGAGGTAACCAAAGATCTACTTGATACCTTCGAAAAGGTTTATATTGAACAGATAAGTTCTGGACAGAATGCTCATGCCGATTCTCTGGCTTGGCTAGCCGCTGCTGTGCCAACCGAACTCAAACGGAGGGTAGCAGTTGAGTACCTGACGGAGCCGAGCATTGGGAGAAGTGTTAAGCTAGTCTTAGATGTGAACCAAGGACCAATCTGGATGGATCCAATTATGGAGTTTTTATGAGATGAAATACTCCCCACTGATCAAAAGGAAGCTCACAAGATCAGAACCAAGTCTGCAAGGTTTTGGCTGTCCCCAGAAGGGAAGCTTTACAGGAAATCCTTCACAGGTCCCTATTTACTCTGTGTGCACCTCGAGATGGTGCAAAAGTTTCTGCATGAAATCCACGAAGGGACTTATGGAAGCCACGCTGGGGGTAGATCAATTGCCCACCGAGCAATCACACAAGGCTATTGGTGGCCACACATGCAAGAGGATGCCAAGGTATATGTAAAAATTTGTGAGAAGTGTCAGAAATTCTTACCAATGATTCGAACACCAGCCGAGGATCTGGTGCCTTTGACGAGTCCTTGGCCGTTTGCTCAATGGGGAATGGACATTGTGGGTCTACTGCACAAAGCAACTGGAAATCGAAAATTCCTGTTAGTTGTAACCGATTATTTTACTAAGTGGATCGAGGCAGAACCACTGGCCAAAATCACCGAGCCTATGATAGAAAGGTTCGTGTGGACGAGTATCATTACTCGATTTGGGGTTTCCTATTCTTTGATTACAGATAATGGGTCCCAATTTCAGAAGAAATTCATGGCTTTTTGTGCCCAGTATGGAATACGAAACTATTATTCGACTCCAGCCTACCCTCAGAGTAATGGGCAGGCAGAAGCATCCAACAAAACCATTCTTGACGGGATCAAGAAGAGGTTGGACAAAACCAAGGGGAAATGGCCCGATGAATTACCTCTTGTTTTATGGGCACATAGGACAACACCTAGGAGGTCTACGGGAGAGACCCCCTATTCATTGCAATATGGCACAGAAGCAGTCATACCTTTAGAGGTAGGCCTTCCAACCAACAGGACTGTTTTGGTTGAAAGTGGGGGCAATGACAGAGCCCTCGAAATTGAGCTTGATCTCGCTGAGGAAAGGAGGGAAAGAGCCCTGGTACATCTGGCTTCTTACCAGGAATAGCTGATGAAAAGCTATAACAAGCACGTTCACCCTCGAGAGTTTGGTGTTGGAGACCTTGTACTACAAAAGGTGCTCGGCAATACCAAAGTAGCCAACAAGGGCAAGCTTAGGGCCAACTGGGAAGGCCCGTATCGAGTAACTGAGATTGTGGGCACAGGGGCTTACAGATTGGCTAATCTGCACGGCAATCCAATTCTGAGACCATGGAATGTCCATAACCTGAGAAAATTCTTTGTTTAAAGAATTAAATTTTATTTTAGATAGCACTACTTAATTGCGTGGGAATTACGAATAAAATTCCCTTGTTTTTGCTTTTATTCTATTTTAGTTGCAAGGGATACGAATAACGCCCCCTTGAGTTCAAAGTTATGAATAAAGTCATTTCCCTTTCGAGCATATCAAGCTTTTCTGATATTTTTGTTTTTGAAATATGAAAAATCGATTTGGTATTATTTCTTTTTTCATATTGGGAAGCAGAGAATGGGCACAAATGCCACGTACGAATATACACATGGTAAAGAGAATACTTAGCTTAGACCAAATATGAAATATTTAGACCAAATCCTTGAACCTTGCACATTTGATAATAAGGTACGAAATACCTGAGTAAGTACGAGACACTTAAAATACAAGAAATGTTATTTTGATTAGGAACGAGATTCTTAGCAAAATATATGCATCTGAATATATGCATCTGTAGCAAATAAGAGCATACGTGACCATGCTCAAATATCTAAGTATGAGGAACTTAGAAATTCGTCAGCACAAATGCATATGAAAATATGAATTGTGCTTTAAAAACACGTGAGGCCTGCAAATAGAAACATCAAGTACAATACACTTGGGTTCTACACTTATGATTTTATAACTAAGTACGAGACGCTTAAACTAAAAATGAGATACTTATAAGCCAATATGAAACATTTGGCTTAAAAACATAACGAGCATATGTTAGTTGCAATAATCAAGCATGAGATGCTTAATAAAGACTTGACTGTGCATTTGATCATATGCACCAAACAAGAATGGGACAAGATACCCATGACAAGTGTTCAACAAAGTAAGCAAAATATCCATGGCCAAAACGGGCCGAACAAAACATAAGTACTGATACCACGCAGGGCTAGAGAAACTACGGTCGCACAGGACCTGCAAGTTGTTCTACGAATTAGGAATAACACCCATGCTCACCAAATTTAGTCCAATTCTTGGACCTCAGGAGCAAGTTGGTCTGCAGCCTCTGTGCCAATCTCTGTTGGGATACTATCACCACCAGTATCTCCTTCCTCAACGATGGGATCATTGGTTGATTCCAGAACAGGTGACCCTACGGCAGCAGTCCACAGAACTTCAGTAGGCATACCCTTTTCAGCACCAGCAAAATCTTCTATCTGTTGATCGATGTCATCTTCTGGATTCCCCTGAGGTTCGTCCACAACTGGAGCACGTTTGCTTGGCAAATCATTGTCCTCCCAGAGGGGAGAATCCTCAGCAACCCCTACCTTCGTCAAACACGTCTCCCAGCAGGCGACCCAGATCTAGTCCTGAATGGCAGGCATCTGGTCCACATAGCTGGCCGTTGTTGTGTCAAAGCCCTTTTTATAACCTTCATCATATGCAGCCTTTTTGGTACTGTCAATCTCTGCCATAGCTTGACCAAGGCTATCCTCGGCAGTCTCAAGCTTGCTTTTTATCTCCACAACCTCTGCCTTAGCCTTGTCTCTCTCTCTCTCTCTCTCCAGCCTCGAGATCGATCGGAGCAGCCTCGTATTGTCATTTAGAAGCCTAACTCTCTCAGCATCAGCTTCTTGAAACTTTTGGCCCAAAGCCATCATCTTTTGGATAAACTGTACAAATACCAAAAATAAGTTAAAAAGATTTTCTAGAAAACCACTATAATCAAGGCAAAGTTAAAAGTAGAATGTTTGGTTACCTTGATTCCACTGACGAGACCAGTGGATACAAGTCTATCTGTAGACAAAGAGGTTTCTTTTTGCATGTCCACAGGAAGCGATAGGCCCTGAGCTAGGGCTAGTGTAGTCTCGGAGGAGCTAGCACTGTCTCCGACGTTTACAGGTCGGTCCCCCCTCATGAGTTGAGGGGCCCAGACTTCAGGAGCGATTTGGGTGCTCGGTGATGGAGTTTCCAATGGTACTGAGGTAACTGGGGCGTCGGTATCTCCGGCTTCGTCGCTCCGGGGACGTTTGTCCTGATGAGCATCAGCGGCCTCGAGGGAACTATCTTGTTCCCGAAGAAAAGATGATGACCTTGTAGATCCCCCCTATTGCGACGAGATCGTGGGGGGGGGGGGGGGGGAGCACCAGTTGATGCCACCATATTGGCAGCACCACGTCCCCGTCTGGAGACGGTGAGATGGTGCTAAGGTCGACAGGTTGGTGAGTCATCATACCTGGGCTCTGGGGAGATCGAGAATAGCCAGAGGAAGAAGATTAACTAGTGATGCAGAGAGGAGCCGGTTGTTCGGTCTGGTGTTCGGGTATAACTTGTCTTCGTCTGGACCTCCTGAGTACCACGCAGGTTACAGGAACGCCTTCAGGAATAGTAACTTCACCTGGCTGTCCGGCAAGAGTGACTTCAGCCTGCCATCTTGAACTCTGTGGTTGAGGAGCTGTTGAGGTTGAGGCACCGCTGGTGCTCGGATTAGCTAACCTCCTGTCAATGAACCCTTTGTAAGCAGGGTCGTAGCCTAATAAGACATTGGCATCACGACCCTGACCAGCGTATGGAGTACCTGGTTCACCTTTATACTTTAAGATCCTGTTGATCTCAACTGTTCGGACGTTGCTTGGCTCAGCTCTGGGACTCTTATTTGCGTTGTCCGCTACATGATTAAAGCATAATGAAGGTCAGAAAATGCAAGAAAGCATTAAACGAAAGTTACAAGAAGAAGTGGAAATCAGGAGCATATGTGGGTAGCCCCATATGTGAGGGCAGTGGAAGCCCACCACCTGGCCATCTTCACCTATTGGCTCGAATGCTCCAGTAACATAGAGGAAATCGATCTCATGATCGCGAGCAGAGTCTGGTAAATTTAGCATGAGACGCTTCTCTGCTTTCCTAACTTTGAAGTAGTAAGTATTATAATCGGGGTTTAGCACGATGCTATACCACCATTGGATGTTCCAGATTCCTAGCTGGGTCCCCAAGATCCTATTCAAGGCTACTACCCCCATTACTAACCTAAAGAAATTGGTGGAAACTTGCATCGGTGTGAGTCGATACCAGTTTAAGACTTGACGGAGTAGTGGGTGGAGGGGAAATCTAACTCCTCCCTCAACAATGGCTACGATTGGGATGCACATCCTATCTCATGAGCCTCCGTCCCTGTCCACATCTAATGGGGCGAGTTCAAGCCCTACATTCTCAGGAACGTCATATTCTTTTCTAAAAGCCGTCATGGCTGAGGGGGTTTCACAAAGCTTCCTAAATTTTCCGGGCTTAGGGCCGCTATCACCCTCATTCGCCATTGGAATACACAGAGGAAGCTACGAATAGACTGAAATTTAGAAGGGATATGAGTAAAACCCTAGGAACTGATGAATCAGAGAGAAAGATCTTATAACGAGAGGGAGCGAAGAGGCTTACGAGATGAACTATGGCGATGTCTGAGGTTCCAGAAGTAGTACGCAGATGGCGGTGATGGCGTTTGAGTCATTCAAACAGTAAAGAACGAAGAAGAGTTTGAGTTTATGAGAAAACACAAAGAAAACCCTTTCAGGGGTTTAAGGGCGAAGAATGGAGATGAAACATCTCCTTCCACGCCGTTACGAGTTAAAGTAACGGAAAGCAAAAACCGTGCTAACGACGTTGGCTAGAAACGTCAGTTCGAATTTAATGCAAGGTGTACGAAATACGCCACCTGTAGTCATTACCCTGAGACGGTACAATGACAAAGTCGCCAAAAGCATCAATGAGTATTAATACTATGACTGCCCGGGGTTCGATGAGTTTGGTCTAGAACGTTTGTTTCTAAAAGCTTCACCCATTACCCCTAAACAGTGGCGAATGGATGAAGCTGGTGAGCAATTGTAGGGAGGTATTCCCGAATAGGTATAATTAGTCACCGAACATGTGATGTACAGGGGCACGAGGTAGGTGTGAAAGGCTTATCGCCGGGTAGTGCGATGAACGGCGATGTGGACCAGTGACATGAGAAGTCATTGACCCAAGCAGTCTGTTCGGCTGATAAGGACAGAGACATGTTTAGTCTCTTGTCCAGACATAACAATGAAGACCAGTTGCACGTGAGGTCATTGGACCATGTGGGCTGTTTGGTGATGAGATAGCCGAACAGAGATAGAAGTTGCCCTAAATCGTGAGGCGGTGAGAATGCTCTAGAAGGGTCCAGAACGGTAATATTCTGTAAAGGAATGAGATCCCGAGTACATAGGATCAGGGCTAGATACCCAACATGGATGGGATCTTCGGATAACTATGGAAAAGAGTCCAAAAAGACTATGCAGAAGTGACTGATAGTGGAACGAGATTCCAAGAGATTCTGGTTTCCTATACGAGTTAGGAATCCTAGGGTAACAAGGATTCTTGGGTAGCAAGCATCCGTGAATCTATAAATACGAGGTAAACCTGGAGGTAAAGATACGCAATTCTTGCCATTCACATTATTTTCCTACCGATAATTAGGGTTTGTTACCAGTACGTGATACTAACTTAGGCATCGGAGGGCCTTTGCCTCAAGAGGCAAAGGTGCACTCACCCTTTGTCTGTTTTGCAGATTAGGGTTCCGACGACGAACTAGGATTTCGGTGAAGAGGCACGAGTAGCCGTTGCATATTGGTGTTGTTCAGAGCATCAATTGTTTTCATCCCCCTACAAATTACAGAATTTTAAGGAAGAATTCTATAATTGGGTAGAATACTCAAAAAATATTATCCCTTTTACCCAATGGTTTTGTGGGAAATATAATACAGAAATAAATAGATCCATTAATGTTATTCAGGATTATCATAGAAATTGGAGAACTATGACTGGAACTGTCATTAGTACAGTTCATCCTCCAACGGTCCCTCTATCCTTGGAAGGAAGTTCAAAATCTGAGCCATCTTTGGAAACTTTAGCGTTTGTTAAACCAACACGTACAGATGTAAATGGAAAATTTCATAAGTAGAATAATCACCCCAATTTATATCTCAAGACTATTGGAGATCAATTGATGTGAATAGAAGAACAAATAACTCAAGTAAGCGAAGAAATTAAAACCTTCCAACTTGGGGATAAGGAAAAAGGGGATGAAATTTCTCCTTCAAACATTCGACCACCGATTCCAATCACAGGGTTTAAATTGAGTAATCCGAACAAGAATGTTGAATTGGTACAAGAATTACAAAAAAGGCTAAAAGGTCTTTCTCTTAATATTTTATCTGAAGAAACAGGAATGACAAACCAAGAGATTTCTAAATTAGAGAATTCTTTTCTTCAATCTCAAAATGAGACTATAAATAAAATCCAATATCTCAGGAGTAAAAATTTTCCTGATGCAGGAGCAGATAGGTATTACTACCCTAGGCCTACTCCTCAAGATATGCTATCTGAAGAATCTGGTTACCAAAAACAAATGTCTTATAGTGGTAGAACCATTTATGAATGGAACATAGATGGTATGACTGAATATCAAATTTTTGGTGTAGTACATCAAATGATTATGTATAGCACTATATGTGTTAATAATAAAAATGAAGATAAAGAAGTTGCTGGCTGGATAACAGTTGGTTTTACTAGCGTGATCAAAGGTTGGTGGGATAATGTCCTAATTGCTACCCAACGTTCAAAAATATTGAATGCAGTGAAAATTACTGAAAATGGTGAACATAAACAGGATGCTGTTTACACTTTGGTTCAATCAATAATTTTACATTTTGTTGGTCATTGGGATAACCAACGTGAAAGAAGTAGAGAACTACTTCAGAATGTAAAATGCCCAACGTTAACTCATTTCCATTGGTATAAAGATGTGTTCCTAGCAAAAGTAATGCAAAGAACCAATGCTAATAGTTAGCATTGAAAATCCAAATTTGTTGATAGTTTACCTTATTTCTTTGCAAAGAAAATTAGAAAGAAGTTAAGAGATCAAAATAATGGTCTTACTATTAATTATGATAGATATACTTATGGACAGTTAGTTTATATTATAATTCAGGAAGGGTTAACTTTATGTAATGACATAAAGCTACATAACCAATTGAAAAAATAAAATTTGACTGGAAAACAAGAATTAGGTTAATTTTGTGATCAATTTGGATACGATATTACCCAATTTTCAAAACCTCATAAAACAAAAAGTAGTAATAAAACTACAAAAAAATAGACCAAAAGAAAATTTAGCGAAAAGAAGAATAAGATTGAACAATCTGGTTCAAAAGGTTTGAAAGAATCTATCAATAAAAACCAAAATAGTAAAAGCAAGAAGAAAGTTACAGCAAAATGCTTTAAATGTGGCAAAATAGGGCACTATGCTAACAAATGCAAGACTAAGAAAAAGCTTAATGAGCTTCAAATAGATGAAGAATTAAAACAACAACTCTTCAAATTAATGATCAATTCTAGTGCATCGGAATCAGAATTAAAATCAGATGATCAGATAAATGATATATCTGATGAAGAAGATGCTTCTTCTAGTGAGGAAGAAGAAGTTCCCAATAATTGTAATTGCAATAATCTTGAATGCTCAACATCTGATAATTATTGGAAAGCTATTGTTGAGATGAATGGTCTCAGTATTAATGTTCTCATTAATAAGCAACAAGGTTTGTTGGATATAATTGATCAAATTGATGATCCTCAACTAAAAATAAAAATTATAGAAACATGCATTTCTTCTACTAAAGAAGATGAGGAAGAGAAGCCTCAAATTCCTAATGAAGCTTGTAGTCTAAAAAATATTAGACCAAATAGAACAAATTGATAATTATAAACCTGTTACCATTCCTGATATTAAAGGAGAAATAAATATTTTAAAAACAGAAATAAAACTGTTAAAGTCATTTCAAAATAAAACTACTCGAGAAATATATGAGATGAATCAAAAATTAATTTCTTTGGAGAAGGAAGGTAGTACTAGTCATGAGGATGACCCAAACTACCTAAATCTTATTAATAATGTGGTTTACCAAAAATGGCATGTGAAAGTCAAGTTGGTAATACAAAAAGAATATATACTATCAACAATATTATTGCCTTATTTGACAGCAGAGCGAATATGAATTGTATCCAGGAAGGCATAGTTCCAACTCAATATTTTGAGAAAACTTCTCAAAGCCTTACTAATGCAAGTGGTGCTAAAATGATAATCGAATATAAACTTAATAATGTTTACATTTGTAATAAAGGAGTCTATCTAGAGACAACTTTTCTTTGTATTAGGAATCTTCAGCAGGAATTAATTTTTGGAACTCCTTTCTTGGCGATGTTAATGCCAATGCAAACCAGCACTGCTGGAATTACCACCCAAGTGGATGGTCAGGAAATATTCTTTGAATTTGTATCCCCTCCTGTATACAAGGAAATCAATGACATTTTGAGAAAAATCTCTCATAAAGATAAACAAATAAATTTTCTTCAAAAAGAAATTCAAATTATGAATATTGAAGAAGTTTTACAAAGACCTTCATTGAAAGAGAAAATTTCTCAAATCGAAGAAAATTTCAAACAAGAAATTTGTACTGGTATCCCAAATGCCTTCTGGGGAAGAAAGAAATACATTGTTTCACTTCCTTATGAGAAGGATTTTGATAAAAGGAAAATTCCTACTAAAGCTAGCCCTTCACAAATGAAACAAGAATATTTAAAATTGTGTCAAAATGAAATTGAAAATTTACTTAAAAAATAGCTAATTAGGAAAAGCTACTCCCCATGGAGTTGTATAGCTTTTTATTTTAATAAAAATGCTGAAAAGGAATGAGGTGTTCCTAGATTGGTTATTAATTATAAGCCTCTTAATAAAGTTTTAATGTGGATTAGATATCCCATTCCTAATAAAAAAGATTTATTGGATTGATTGAATAATGCAGTCAACTTTTCCAAATTTGATTTGAAATCTGGATATTGGCAGATTCAAATTGAAGGATCTAATCGCTATAAGGCAGCTTTCACTGTCCCCTTTGGTCATTACGAATGGAATGTCATGCCCTTCGGTCTAAAGAATGCACCTTCAGAATTTCAAAATATTAGGAATGATATTTTTTATCCATATGCGGATTTTGCTATCTGTTATATAGATGATGTTCTAATATTTTCACAAAACATTGATCAGCATATTAAACATCTTAGAATTTTTAAAGATGTAATCAAAAGAAATGGTTTAGTCGTCTCGGCTCCTAAAATGAAATTGTTCCAAACTAAGATGAGATTCTTAGGCCACAATATTCACCTTGGAAGTCTTAATTACATAGGAGACTATTATAAAGAAATTGGCTCAGGATTTTGCACCTTTATACGAAAGGTTGAAGAAAAATCCACTCCTTTGCGATGGAACGCCATACAAAGGTTGTTCAAAAAATCAAATTAAAAGCAAAACAATTACCTTGCTTAGCTATTGCAAATCCAGAATGGAAAAAAATAGTAGAGGCAGATGCCTCTAATATGGTTATGGTGGTATCTTGAAACAATATAACCCCAATACTAGTAAAGAAGAATTGGTTCGATTTACTTCAGGATTATTTAAGAATGCCCAGGCTAATTATAGCGCAATAAAGAAAGAAATTCTTTCTATTGTTAAATGCATAAATAAATTTCAAGATGATTTACTCAATCAACAAATTTTACTCAGAGTTAACTGCAGTGCTGCAAAGCAAGTTTTAAAACAAGATATTAAAAACCTTGCTTCAAAGCAAATTTTTGATAGATGGCAATCAGAACTATCTGCATTTGATTTCGATATTGAATATATAAAAGGACAAAATAATTCTCTTCCGAATTTTCTTACTCGTGAATTTTTACAAGGATAATGCATAGACTTCAAATTAATCAAGCAATTAATTATCATAAGGGCCGAATAAATTATTTGAATAGTATTCCTGATATGTCCATTCATGTTTACAGGATAAATTTGGCCTATCACAGACAGTGAATTGCTGAATTGAAACAACAATTGCGTATCTTAGCAATATAATAAATCCAGAAATTTTTTCTCCAATAGATAGTTCAGTGCAGGAATCTACCATTAGAATGGCCTGTGCTTCAATCACCGACAATCGATTGAAGTTCATAATTGAGAAGGATAAAAAATTCAGAAAGGTGATGAAGAAAATGACTCAAGCCAACAGGGAGCAAATGTTCTATGGTTATCTCCCTACAAGATTTCACTTGAAAAAATGGGCAAGTGCTCATGTAGCTTTCACTCAATTTTATCAAGAATATGGTTATTCTGACTCTGATGAAGAAGACCAAGTTGTTAATGGATATCGTAATAAATGATTTCAACAAATTCAGAATAGGCTGAATATTTTATCCCGTGCTTAATTTTGCAGCATGAATCGACCTCCAGATAGGGGACGTGGACGAGGTAATTCACCTCGCGGCAGGGGAAATCAAGGGTCACCCAGGCCGATGTAGAAGCCTACTTAAAGGCTCAAAAACTCCAATTTCCATCTCTTCAAGAGGTGGCTTCTGCTTCATCCTCATCACCTTCAATGACGGAGGTAGTCCAATCTGAAGAAGTTTTCATAACCTCAGAAATAACTAAGACAATTATGATCCTAGAATCTCAGGATGAGCAATGGAAAGATGATCCTTGGGAAATAAAGTCCCGATATATGGATATAATGAGTTATCTAGTTCCTGAGGGCAAATATAGGTCCTTTTATGAAGCAAGGCTTATCCAATCTGGATCGGTGGAAATTACACACACCCATGAGAAAGTTGGCTAGAAAAATGGGCCCATAAGCTATAGTAAAGCCATAATAAAGATGGTTTTACCAGTCCAAAAATGGGGAATTCACCTATAAAGGTCAAAATCTTTATCCATCAAAAATGAACATGGAATTTCAGTGGTCCAATACAATTATTGGGAATATATTGAAGCTTGGACCAAAGCTTTTTATTATCAAAATCAGAAGCGAAAACACTCATGGTTTTTCAAGTTATGTCCAAATCTTATTGGACAAAATGAATTCCCAAATTGGTTTATTGCTTGGTGGTCTAAATTTGGACCATGACCTGATTATCTTCCTCAAGAATTACGAAAGGAAATGGAGTCCTTTATGCATTTACAGTCTCAATTATAGGGACAAAATATTCCCAAAGGAAATTATTCCTCCAAGCTATGACAACATGTGGAACGCCACGGATTTGGAAATGGGATATTCAGATTGTGACCAATAATTCAGGACTTCCAGTACTGCAAAGGTTTTTTCAACACAAGTGGTGGAAGTCAGTTCAAATGGAAGAACAGATGTCAACTATTAAGTTGAAAAACCAAGAATTAAGGTTGCAGATTCAACAGAGGGAAAAACCTTCTATTAAGAATCCTTTCTTATAAATCTCTGCTCCAATAAGGGCAAAGAATCCATCTTTAACAAATGATGAAATTGTGGTGAAAACAATGGAATTTATGAAGGACCAGTTTTTGCAATCAGTTCATCAAACAAAAGATGATGCATCTATGACATCAGCAACAAGTAATGAGACTGACAATAATCCTTTCACCTGCTTAGCTGGTGAATCTCAAGACCTTTATGAAGATGAGGGGAATGCCCCAAATGAGCCTACTTTAGGGGATTTTTGGGACAGCATGGTTGAAATAATGACCACACAGACCCGTAAAGGAAAAGAGAAAAGGCAATGATACCTTTTCCTTTTCAAAGGCCATCAATTATGCAGTAAATGTGAAGACATGCCAAAACTACTTTTGGTGGCATATTATGATGCTCAATTATGGAGTACCACTCACGGATATGCTCAATTATGGAGTACCACTCACGGACACTCGACTTTTGGTGGAAAAGGATGACAATTCGTGACAATGGGGCCCAACTATGTACCCGACGAATTTCCATTTTGCTTTAATTTGGGTGTAATTTCATTTTCATTTACTATTGAGTCCTCTATATAAAGGACGAGTCCGTTATTAGGGTCTTCAGGTTTTGGTTTGTCCTCTCTCTCCCTCAAAAAACTAAGCACTTTGGTCTCCTCTCCTCCCTCTTCTTTGTAATAGTAGCATAAGTCTTCTTAATAATAAGGTTAGCCTTCTTCTCTTTTCGATCCTTTCTATTTGCTATCAGAGCCATCTTTGGAAACTGTAGCGTTTGTTAAACCTACAAGTACAGATGTAAATGGAAAATTGCATAAGCAGAGTAATCACAACAATTTATATCTCAAAATAAGAAAGGATTGAAAAGAGAAGAAGCTTGTAAATATTACAAGCTTAAATAACGTGGCAATCTGTCCACAATACAACCCCATTGACATATTTTCTCTGTTCCAGACATCGTCTTAAGAAAAAGTAGAATAAGAGAAGGGGCAACATTTGAAAACTGGCAATGTCACATGTGTTGGATATTAATCTGGTACCACTTCTCAAACGTTTTTTTTTTTTGCTTTGTAGCTCAAGGGTACTATTATGTATAGAGTTCATGGCCATGGGCTACCCATATTTTGTCCCAAGTATCATGCCATAAATCTGTGTTGAGTAAAGAGTACTGTTTTGTTTGAGGTAGGTTTTGAAAGTTATTAGTCACAATCTACATAGGAAGTCAAAATCCTGACAAAAAAAAAAGTTCCATGGAGTCCATACAAGACCAAGTAATGCATATAATTCAACAGAGCTAAGTTCAGAGGCTTGGGAGTAAAGTCATGCAATTATAGCCTTACGTGTGATGCTGTTAGAGAATCTAGGTACGTTGCCAAGTTTTAAGAGTGATTCCTATAGTGATTCCTTCTTAGTTTAGGTGCTTTTGGCCTAAAATATTCCGGAAGTAGAACTTGAGTGAAATATATCGGAATCCTATGCATTGTACTCACAAAACTAACTCTTCTCCATAACAGTTAACCATAGACTAACGTTGTTGCACACAGTAACCAGAACAGTCCCTCTTTTGGTTCCTTTGCCTTGTTCGGTCAAGCAGCCCTAACCCTACATCCATCAATACGCTACAAAACCTAGTTTTAAAATTCCACAAAGTGTTGTCCTACATTGTTGAACCAACACGTTGATTTGGATCTTTAAAGTAATCTAATAACATAATCTGCCGCACTCCAAAATCTTGGAACTCAGTTCATAGTAATGTATATGACTAATCTTAGTGGTTACCAAAGCCCTCATGAAAGACAACTTTAGATAAAACCAAACAATACTAGCTACTACAATGATGTATGAGTCTTTGCAAGTTTGTTTTCCTAGCCCTTGTCCCCAATCCATAAATAACAACAATAGTCGTAGAATATACTTGAAGCGAATGGGGTCAAAAAGGATAAAACTCTAGCAGAAGGGACACCAAGTAAAGAAGGGGTATCACCCAATGAAGGTGTTGAAGGACCAAAAAGTGACGATGGGGCTGATGCACTAGGTACTCCAAATGAGGCTGTTGGAGCAGCACTGGGAGTGGAAAATAACGAAGACGTAGCAGCAAATGGAGTAGTAAAAAGTGAGGACCCACTCCCTGACGAAGCTACTACAGCTGCTACAGAAGTGTGTGGGGCAGAGGATGCCTCAGGTGTTGCTGAGCTGGCAAACAACCCTGCAACTTGAGTCACTGGTTGTGAACTTGCAGGCAAATGCAAGGTTGGGTGTGTTAGTAATTTATTTTAATCAACGGGTATCTGTAATCTTAACGTGGGGAGATTAATAAGTATTTAATATCATAGAGCTCGTAATATAATTGAGATAAGGACGAGAGTGCAATTATAATTCTGTAGTGGGGTGAATTATAATTAGTGAAATAAGAAATAGAATCCTGGTGGGATTATGTTTTCTTATTTACACTGGGAGCCCAGACTTATTACTCCTTAGGTCCCTATCGTAGCCCTATATATACACGTTATGCTCTCTAGGTCAGACAGACGTTTTTTTATTATTCACGAAATAGAGGCAGGCTTAGAGAGGGCAAACAGATTGCGAAAGAGTCCACACTCAGTTCGTGTTCTAGACGTGCAGAGAGTACGATAGAAGATCGTAAGGTACAGTCGAGCAGTATTCGTGGTTTATAGCAAGGCGTGCTATAACAGGTTCAACCAGCGTTCGTGTTGCAAGGAGTTGAGGTAGAACCCTAATTCCGCTTTATAGGATTTTATAATTTTTGTTGTCTAATCTGTACGCGTCATTACTGTTGGGAAACCGAATCCCCAAGACCCAGTAATGACGCATACAGATTAGACAACAAAAATAAAAACCCTACAAGGCGGAATTAGGGTTTTACCACAACTCCCTGCGACACGAACGCTGGTTGAACTTGTTATAGCACGCCTTGCTATAAACCACGAATACTGCTCGACCGTACCTTACGATCTTCTACCGTATTCCCCACACGTCTAGAACACGAACCGAGTGTGGACTCTTTCGTGATCTGTTTGCTCTCTCTGAGCCTGCCTCTATTTTCTGAATAATAGAAAAACATCAACCTGAC
>BPLS01030545.1:0-16131 GCA_019656275.1 Rhododendron kiyosumense | reverse complement strand
ACCCAAGGACTTATCAGCCTGCAACTCATAACCCACCCATATTAGCATCAGAAAAATACTACCCAACTCTTCTGCAATCAAACCCAGAAGTTACAGCTATAATTTGCCAAAACCGTCCAAAAGGGTAAGCAGTCATACCTGGGACCAGTATGAGATCCAGATACTACGGATCTCATGGGTGACACGAGGATCAGATAAAGCCTCAACCCATCGGCAGATAAACCGCTCTTGCCTGAGGAAAACAAATAGCAGTACCATAAGAGGAAACTCAGGAAAGCAACATGCCACCATTTGAGAAAGGATATTCAACCATTTATGGAGCAACTGAGGGACAAGAAGTACCTGTCTGGTGCCCAAGATCGGTATCTCTCTCCAGGCTGCTTGAAGTTGTTCTCTTTCTCAATAATGCGCTTCATTGAAAGAGAGGGGTTATTAACAGAATGTCATATAAGTGATTATGATCTCCCTCTTCATTTGATTACAAGACTACAAAATCAAAGGCTACATTTGCATCTTGGATTTATGGAAGGAAAGTTAAAAGGGAAACAGATAGAAAATGTGAGAAATCTTTCATTTCTCATTTCCCTCAACATATCCCTCCAGAAATTGAAGATGGCCCCAAAAGACAATTAAAGATTAAAGGATATAAATCACATGAGAAATACACTCATACTTTCAACATTTGAAGTTCATAATAGAGAACTAACCTTTTCACGCCTTCCTGTCAAAACAGGAGGCGGCATTGGGAACCTCTCAGCATGACGAGCAGGATCAAACCTCGATGGGAAGTAATTTACCTGCAAGAAAAACAAATCATTGACTGGAAAGGAAACACAGCCAGGAAAAACAAGAAATATATTTGCATATTAGGCCCGTGCATCTGGCATTCAAATCTCAAGGATAGTAAACAAGTCATTAAAAAGCAAAAGAAGAAAGAAAAGGCTGTTCAGTGCTGGGAAAGGAAACAATTCCTACTGCTTGCATGTAAGATAGAATGCAAAAGATCACGGTACCTCCTCGTCCCTGTGCATGAAATTCATGAAACCCTCATGATGATTGTTATGATGAGCACACTTGGGAGCATTAGCTGGGAGTTGCAGATAGTTAGGTCCAAGACGATGCCTCTGAGTATCAGCATAAGAGAATATCCGAGTTTGAAGCAACTTGTCGTCCGAGTAGTAGACACCCGGTACGATGATAGCAGGGCAAAATGCAAGCTGCTCATTCTCAGCAAAGAAGTTATCAATGTTCTTATTCAAGACCAAGCGGCCCACTGGCTGAAGTGGCAAGATGTCTTCCGGCCATGTCTTTGTCACATCAAGTGGATCAAAATCAAATCTGTCTTCATGATCCGGATCAATCGTCTGGATGAAAAGTTTCCATTCGGGATAGTTCCCAGCTGCTATTGAGTCATAGAGATCCTTGGTTGCATGGCTGTGGTTAGAACCCCCAACCTGAATGGCCTCTTCCTCCAACAAACACTTCACTCCGCAAGTAGGTTTCCAGTGAAACTTGACATACTGAGCCTTCCCAGCTTTGTTGATTAAAGTATAGGTATTAACGCCGGAGCCTTCCATATGCCTGTAGTCTTGTGGAACACCCAAATCGTCAAAAAGGAAGGTGAACATATGCAAACTCTCTGGGTGGTGGGAAAAGAAGTCGAGGATTCTCCAATTCTCCTGGATGTGTGACTTGGGGTTAGGTTTAAGAGCATGGACCATGTCTGGGAACTTCATTCCATCACGCACGAAGAAAACAGGGAAATTGTTTCCCACCAGATCAAAGTTACCCTGAGTCCACAACAAAAAGGTTACAGCATCAGCAAGGAGGAGGACAAAACTCACAAAAAGAAAGCCTTCATGCTTCAAAAGATACATTCATCTTTTTTCTTTGAACGGCAAAAGATACATTCATCTTGACCTACAACAATTACTCTGTTAACCAGTTAAAGCCCAGAAGATAATACTACACTGATTAAACTACGAGTATGATGACTAAATACATTTTAATCATAGAAGAACATGTATTATGATATCATCTTGGGATTTTGGCATTCTTTTGTTCTGATTTTAAAACACAATAATTCTGGAATTACTTTGAATAAATATCTCTGTATATGATCGAAAGCTTGTCTTTTTCCGAGAAGAATAGATATGCAGATTGCAGCCTAAGTTGCTCGCACAAACAAGCAGAAGTTCAAACGATGATGCCGCAGCGCATCGATGCAGATCCCCACATAGGGCTTGGAAAGGTTCTATATTTAGATATTTTACTATGCCTAAACCATACTTCAAGGGACTACTGAAGTAAGGTACTGAGGTTAACAGATCAACTATGAAAGTGTCCAGGTTTCAGATGTATCATGTGTTTCTGAACTCATTGGTATCTCAAACACTAATCAAGGGACTCTTAAATAAGATCATATAGATCAACTTAAAACGTAGTCACACTACAAATGTCAGCTATTAGGTATTGTAGAAAATACTTAAAACAACAGACAATTATAATCCAGTATCACTCACCTCTCTGGTGTAAAACTTCACTGCAAAACCTCGAGGATCCCTCAAGGTTTCAGGGCTACCACGTTCATGGAAGACAGTGGAGAAGCGAACAATAACAGGAGTCTGTACTCCTGGGGCTCGCAGAAAATCAGCACATGTAAGGTGAGAAATATCGTGAGTAACCTCAAAAAAACCCTTGGCACTGGCCCCCCTTGCATGGACAACACGTTCTGGGATACGCTCCCGGTCAAAATTGGCAAGTTTCTCCACCAAGTGATAATCCTCCAGAAGAATTGGACCTGCCAAGTGGAGGAAAAAATTCTATATTGCATTACAAGCAAAACTATCAATGGCGCCACAAAAAGAGCTACACAGACTATCTTTCTCTTTAGCATTAATAAAATAAAACTCATTTCAATTGACGGCATGTTAGTTACAACTTACAAGTAACAAAATATATTTCAGGACTTGCTAGATAATACTTGCTATACCGTTCAAAGTACGAGCTACAATCCTTTACAGTTTTCAGCTGTACCAGTTGATAACTTGATATAGAAACAACCCTCTAAAACACCAACAAAGAATTTGAATTCTCAGGCAGTTTAATTGCTCAAAGGCAATGATGGCACAACTCGTTAACTTCAAAGATGACAAATGAGAACCTGAATGAATTTGATTGCACATGACATCTGATTTTGAAGTAACGAACTGAAACTTACAGTTCTCAGGCTTTATCTACAGTAATTTCAATGCTCAATTGGTGTCGGGCTGTTGGCATATCAATTTTGTTATGGTTTTACGCCAAACATTTCTTAATTTTCTTTGTAATTGATTAAGACCACATCAACCAATGCAAACAGATGCCCTAAGCACTAAAACAGATATAGCCAAACCCAAAGTAAGTTAATAAAGCCATACAGCAATGAATAGCAAGAAAATCCAGTCATCCAAAAAATTCAATTATGGGACTGGTAAAAGGAGGTCAGATTCACCAATTATTATCATTCAATAAAAAGAAAATACCTCTGGTTCCAACAGTCAATGATGAGTTATTGTTCCACACTGGAGCACCGGAGTTTGTTGTCCAGAAAGGAGAGTTGTAAGCACTTGAAGGGCGGTACTGCATCATTAAAACAGGACAAAAAAATGAACTGTAGAAAGAAACTGAATATGGAAGGCCAACAAATGTAAAAAAAGAAAAAGAAAAAGAAACAAGAACTGATAAAACAATCACCACTACACTCTTTGGTTAATGAGTAAGCATGAAATGAATTAACACAGCTCTTGGAATTTCCTTTGTCTGGGAACCAAAGAATGAAAAGACCAAAGACCTAAGTTGAGTTTAACATGAGTGTTGGCTCGGTTGAGGGGATCTTTTCATAGATTGCATAACCAAGCAAAGCACCTGACATGTATATATTTAACATATACCAATTCCAACACTTCTCTCTTCCTGACATTTTCCTTGAAATCCTTAAGCTTAGTTCAGAGGAAAAAAAAAAGCTAATCCCTATGACTAACAAGCCTCTATTAAGCCTAAGAAATCATGCTTACCCCTTTCAAAAATCTAGGAAGTGTTAGTCGGATTGCGAGTTACCGAAATTCCTCTTTACCTCTGTACAGGTGCATTTTTGGCCTTTGGATCGCATAAAAATTTTAAACATGAAATTCTCATACAATCTAACGACCCAAAATACACCGTTACAGAGATACACCAATATCTCGGTACAGAGGATTTGAGGGGTTGAGTTCTAGGTTTAGTTAAGGTGTTTCTTTGTTTTCTGTGATGGTTTGCACTTCCATAGTCTTACGTTCTGATTATTGTGCCTAATTGTATACGTTTCCTTTTTCGACAATACCCGGAAAAAAATAACAAAGCTATGAGCATTTAGACAAAATTATAAATTCGAACAAAACCGAAGAACTCCTAAATTTTGAATGACAAGCTACAATTGTACCTGAAACCGCTCAACTAACATTAGAACACAAAAAAATCAACTAAGGAAACATATTGCTGAAAAGAGAAGACGTATTCAGAAAAGATGAGAAAGGTGGATTATGCACGAGAGACCCAAAATTAATCGAACGACGAAGAAAAAGGACCCACTATTGAATTAAATCGTGAAACAGAAATAAACAAGAAATGAAATTTAGAAGCACGCGAAAAGGGTGGGCACCTTTTGCGGATCCATGGCGGAGGCAGAAAGGAAGGATTTTTCCGAAGAGAGAATGAGAGAAGAGGAAGAGGAAGAGGAGGAAGGAGTGGTTGAGTCGGTTATGGTGTGTGCGGATCACAGAGTCCCTTCTTTATAAACTCGGCTCGCGCCACTAATTGCTTATCTATCTTTTTCCTAGTAATTTTTATTTTCTTTTTCCGAATTTTATTTAACATAAAACTTTTTAGATTTACCGATGGTCTTGCACAAATTCGAATACGAATGTGTTCAGAATTATTCCACATACATAAAACTCGCTACCTAATGACTGGCCCATTTGTATTGAACATTCTCAAATATGATTAGATTTATGAATCAATACAGGTGCATACTCTCCGTTATCTGTTTTAGTCGTTTAATTTTGCAAGAAATTCATAAACACATATTTTCATGCCTAAATTCATAAATAATGCGTCTGAAATTGTTGCTTTACGTGAATATCACCAAATAATAAAGCGTTGATGTGCATATGAAGACATTCATGTCCGAGCTTGTGCTCATGCTCATATCATAACTCTTATTTGAGTCGTTTTCATAGTTTTTCATATTCCAATGTCTGTTTACCAAGGAAAAACCGTTTTTCACTCGAAAACATACAGGAGAAATATAAATTCTCCAAAGAATCGAAAAAATAAATACAAGGAAAAATATGTCCGGAACAAGTGGAAAATGTTTAATATCGTTTTTAAAAACTGAACACTTTAAAACTCAAATAAGTACCAAATTCTTATGAGTAAAATGGAATTGGAGAATTAGAATAAGGGGAAAAAAAGTCATAATTTTGTTTCCGGGCACTTGACCAGGCCCAAGTCACATAATTCTACAAAAATGACATATGCTGTTTACACTTTTACGCTCGCGCACCCGCACATGCATCATGTGACTTAGACCGGGCTTAGGTGAGATCTTTCAATCAGTTTTTGTGGTGAAAGCCATGAAAAAACAAGGGGAAATTTTAGCGGATCAAAAAAAAAACAAGGGGAAATTTTGTTTTGATAAAAGGCTATAAATAAATGAGAACGTCATGCATTCATGGTTCCTTATCCCGAGCATTTGGCTTGTTCTTGAACTGCTACACAGACCACACCCACCCACCTGTGGCCAGGCTGCTGGCAATCAATGAAGTGAACCTGTAGAGACGTGACACGTAAGCAGAAGCCCCTTTGAATCGTGTGCCACTGGCCATCGCCTAGTTTGGATTTTTCCTCAAACAACAGTGTGAATGTGGAAGCTGCTAAAAGATGCTCTAATCTCTGGAAGAGATTACAAAAGGCCGCAAGATTGGCCACAACCTTCAATATTATGTGATGACAAATGACACAACAGCCAGGTTGGAGTCCTCATAGCTGTTTATTGGAGCTAAACAGACTTCTAACCCTATCGACACATGGTTGGTCATTAGCTTCGATCCCAATATAAGTGTAGTGAAATTCCAACAGATAATGGTGTGGTGTGACGGACAATACTTTATGGTGAATCTGACAGGGTACCATAACTGCTCTTCCATTCCATGCACACACAAAAATGACAAAAGAAAGAAAAGAGGGATGATACATAAAAGTAGTTCATGCGAACATGAGCAAGAGAAAAAATAAAAAATAACATAGCGTTTGTCAAAATCATTTGTATCTAAAATTGGTAAGAGCAAGAATTAAGAACAAGAGTGTATAGCGAGTATACAGAGCGAAAATAAATGATACTATTAAAAGATTATGTGACTTAGGAACGGAGACTCGATTCGAATAGAGTTCATGGTACTGTTTACCATAGCTTCAACCCAACTTCAAATCCATCTTTCCCTTTGAAATTTGTGCCAGAATGTCTAGACTAGCTCCTGTTTAGCTTATGGAGTTCGAAGGCCTCAAATAGGAGTGCAAATGAATCAAGCTAAGTTTTGTAGTGCTCTAGCTCCACTTGTTAAGTTAATGAGCCTAAATTTTGATTTCAAGCCTGGCTCGTTCACAAACAAGCCGAAACCAATTCATTTAATAAATGAACTCATATAAACGGGTTGAGCCTTTACAAACAAGCCGGCTCTTATACATGGACTTAAAGCTCGAACTCGACTTAATTACTCAACGAGTTGAGCCAAACCAAATCTTAACGAACTAAACCTCAAGATCATCGTGAGCAGCTCAATTAAGTCGTTTGCAGCCCTAGCCCCAAACAATGAAAGTAAACTGAAAATCTCATAATCTGAAAATCCCAACTCTTTTTGTACCATAATCCGAGGGACAACCAATGCCATAATAAGAAAAGAAATAAACGCAGGATTTCATTTTTTGGGCTCTATAGAGACACAAAGGGAGTCAAGAAAAGGATACTGATTTTCACGTTCCTCCGTTTACCACAAGCGCTCCATCTTTTTGATTTTTACACTATGGTGTTAGCAGCAATACCACAGTGTAAAAACGAAAAAGTGGAGCGCCTGTGGTAAAATTTGGAGCGCGAAAATCACTATCCTCAAGAAAAGAGCCTTATCATAATGTAGTTAAAAGTATGAGGTCATGTGCAAAAGTTCGCGGCTAAAAGCAATAGTTTACGGCCATGTGCAAAAGTTTGCGGCCACGTGCAATAGTTTGCGGGCCACATGTAAAAGTTGCATCCATGTGCAAAAGTTTGTGGCCTAGAGCAATAATTTGGGCCATATGCAAAAGTTTGCGACCACGTGAAAAAAATCGCGGCCAAGAACAATAATTTGCGGCCACGTGTAAAAGTTTGCATCTAGGTACAAAATATTTACAACCAATAGCAATAGTTTGCGGCCATGTGCAAAAGTTCACGGCCAAGAGCAATAATTTGTGTCAAGTGCAATAGTTTGCGGCCAATAGCAATAGTGTGCAGCCACATGCAATAGTTTCTAGCCATGTGCAAAAGATCGAGGCCGAGAGCAATAGTTTGCAGCCAATAACAATAGTTCACGGTCACGTGCAAAAGTTTGCGTCCAGGTACAAAAGCTTGCGGCCAAGTCCAATAATTTGCGTCCATGTACCCAAAGTTTGCGGAAACGTACACAAAGTTCACGGCTAGACACGAAATTTCTTCCTCCGATTACTGTTTATGGCAGATTAACCGCTACACTTGCAATTATTTACTTTTTAGCCCTATTGCAGGTTATTATTGTACTACCATTGTCACCAGAGAAATGGCAGATTTGCCCTTGACTTAGGGAATGTTATACTTGACTCCGATATATTTTCAAATTTCATGTTTACCAAAACGCATGATTAAAGTTGGACGGCATTTTGCCCGATATGGTTGGAATGATTGAATTTGAAATGTTTTATTTAATGATGTTGAAAATCGAAGGCTTTACATATTAAATATCTTGGGTTGCCCATCTCATTGATTTAACTTTGCACTACTTGGATGAAATCGAGGGGTCTGATTAGTTACATAATTAGTCTTATAATCTTTCAATAGGACTCTTTGCTCGCGTTCTCAATCTTCACTTTGAGCCAAAATTTAACATCGGGAAAAAGTTATCAACCTGTAGAACCATTCCAGTGCAATGTCGACTATTTCAAGACCAGTGGCATTCAAGGAAAATGCTAGTAATTCTTAACAACTATTTTTTACTTAAGTACGTGAAGTATACAAATTTTGTTGAAAACATGCAACATTCTGACCATATCTAGCTGGTACAACAAAATAGATGAGTTGTGTTACAACTTTACTTCAAATAACTCACGAGAAACACACTGCATTTGAAAGGAAGACCAATAACGATCATTAAAGAAGAATTATCAGCAAATTAATTTCTACCTGGAGAGCAGCCAATAGGGGCTAGTCGCTGACAAAATTATGCAAATCACCCGTATCTAGGGACAAATTAAATGCGTGGGATGTGTTAGACAAAAATTTAATTCATTTGCAAAACGTAATCGCACTTATATGAAAAGAGATCATATATGTAGGTTGGACTCATTCAATACATAACACGTCTTTTAATTACATCTTTTGTTGCAAAAGAAAACCTTTTGATTCCGAATACAAAATGAAAATCGATCCGAATGACCAACTACGGGAAAATGGTGTGTGTTTGTTTTAGCGGCCGGACCTAGATCACCAGGACCACGTTGAATGTGTGTAGTTCGATCCTAGCAAGCAAAACATGCTCTATGCTTGTCAGGTGTTAATAAATAACCACCATGACTTTTGAATTTTGTATCTTTTTCTTTTTTAGTCATTTCATTCCTTACATGAGAATAGTAATTTGCGTCCCCTTTTGCTTTGCTTCGGTTACACACGTCGCTGCTTATGCACTTTTTTTTTTTATTTCTATATAAATTGGAAACAAAGTTTTATTTTTAAGTCCCCTTTTTTTTCAAGTAGAAATTTCCCACCACATTAAAAATTTCTTGTGATAGTCAAAATTTATGGTTCAACAGAATGAATGTTACTGGCTTGCGACAATAAGTTTCTCAAAAGTCAAAGCCAGCAGAAGCTGTTGTCACACTGCCTTGTGAGTAGGATATGATTGCACATTAGTATTAGTAAGAGTAAGGGAAAGAAAGTCGTCTTGGTATTGGATCCGCTCTTCCTTTCACTGGGCAAGCTCCATCGCTCCTAATTAAACGGCACAAAACAAAACTATGTCCTTGGGAAGTAGGTAAAGCGAAGGTGATGGTAAAGCATCGAGAAAATAAATACAAGGAATAATATGTCCGGATCGTACAAGCGGAAAACGTACAATATCGTTTCTAAAAACTGAACACTATAAAACTCA
Organism: Rhododendron kiyosumense; assembly: GCA_019656275.1. NCBI lineage: Eukaryota > Viridiplantae > Streptophyta > Magnoliopsida > Ericales > Ericaceae > Rhododendron > Rhododendron kiyosumense. Next base: position 6,685 of record BPLS01030545.1, on the reverse strand, counting down.
AACACTAAATTCTTATGAGTAAAATGTAATAGGAGATTTTAAAAGGGGGAAAAGGAAAAGATAGTGGACTGGTGTCATAATTCCACTTCCGGGCACATGACCGGGCCCTAAGTCACATAATTCTGCAAAGAGACTGACTGACTTTCACTTGCTGAATTTGACGTCTGGATTTCTCATTGGCTTGAGCCACATGTCCGCCATTACTCGTGAAGAAATGCTCCAAAGCAGATCCTGGTCCTTTGAAGAGACGTGCTTTCCCTTCTTCCCTGCCTTCCCCAATCCATATGCCACAAGCCACTGCATGGCAGTTAGCCTTTGTTTCTCAGTATCCCACACATTCCTCTTTCCTCTAGTCCTCACTCTCAGACCCCCGACATGCAAACTTGCCAATTTGAACCTCCTTTCCTCGGCGTAGATATCAGGATTAGCATTGCTAATTGTTGCGTTTATTAACGCTATCACAGGGCCACCAACTGCCTCGTATCGTCTTACAGGATCTCGCAACTGGACAACTACTGATATTGTGGTGGTTTCTGTTTCTCCAGCTCCTTTAGGCAAAGGTGTATTGCCGCTATTCTTGATCCAGTCCTCAAGTGGAACTGCAGACGACAACATTTTCTTTCCATTGATTGGAGAAACATCAAAGGGTGCATCTTCTTCAGCCATTTCTGCCTGAATTTTCAGAGCTTCAATTGCCATGCCCTCTATTTTCTGCATCGAGAATGCTAGAATCTCGTCTGCTGACAACGGGTTTTCGCTCATATTCCAAATTCCTGTGGAAATCCTTTCTTTCCTTCCGGTACTCATAGCAGCTGCCATGGTTTTGACCGTAGCAATAGTACGAGCAGCACTTGAGTTAGCACCTTCTTTGTTCCTCCCTTGGATAATTGCTGAAGCAATGCCTTCAAAAGCAATCTGCTCAGCTGTCTTACCCATGAGCTCATCCACAGGCATCAAGGATAGAATTTCAGAACTAAGTTCTTCAATCCCACTAGCTGCCATTCTCTGAAATACCTCAAACCCACTTAATTTATCCGTCGGTAGAACCAATGGTTTGGATATCTGCATTGCAAGTTTAGGAGTATCTTTCCTTAGCACTTCTGTGTCGAGAGGATTCATAGCAGCTAAGTAGCCTCCATTCCTAGTTTGAACCACACACCCCAAGCCTTTCCCAAGGTCGGGAACAAAAACCTTGGATTCAAGCTCCGAAGAATCTTCAGCAGCTACTCCTTCAAACTTCATTGGAGAATCATCAAGCTGATTAAGTTTATATTCATCAGCTTCTTCACCTTCAAGCATCTGAAGGAATTCCCTCGTTACCGTTTCTTCATCCGCTTCCAATTTTGGTGATGCAGTTTCTTCCTCTGTTTTGAAAGGTTTTTCATTTCCCATCATAGATTCCAAAGCTTTGATTTGCTGAGCTATTGAATCAAGTTCAGTCAATCTTGTCAAATGGACTTGATCATGCACAACAACCTCCTTCACCACCTCACTCGCATCCGACCTTTTGTCTGAATTCTCCTCCGATTGGTCTTCGTCTGTCTTATCAGTTTTGTCCTGAATCATCTCAACTCCTTTGTCGACAATGTCGAATTCCGGAAGCTCTAGATCCTCCATATTCGATTCGGGTTCTTCAGACTTCTTAACAGAAGGAGAAGTCAACGGCACGGTAGCTGGCTCATCGAGATTCAGGTCATCAATCCCTTGCAAATCTGCTGCCATTCCTGATTGTGAAGGCGTCCATGCTTCCGCCCGGCTTGACATCCTCGGACTAGCAATGCTGAACGACGATTTTGACTGCTTTCGGGCAAAATTTGAGGATGGCGATGTCAAGCTTTTCCCTTTAGACTTCTGCCCTTCAGCTTGATTGTAAATTCCAACCCCTCCGTCTTTCTCCATTAACTGAAACCCCAATTTCAGAACAAGTTCACCTCCTTTTGCCTTTCCTGATAAGTTGAAACTCGTGTCCCACTGCCTAACACGTGTACCTTCTGAATTCTTCTCTATTGATTCCTGAATCAAGTGACTCAAATCCACCGAACTTCTTCCGAAATCAAGCTCCTCGGCGTCTACTGCAAACACGTAAATCACGAAAGGACGCGGCTCGAATTTCAGCTGACTCGTTGCCCCGCTGGAAGTGCAATAAACGTGGCACCTTATAAACAGAGTCTCTTCGAAATCAGCAGCTCCTTGGGAGACCCTTGACGGCATGGTGTGGACTGCGCCGTCTTTGGTCTCTTTCTTTCGAATACAAACCGAAAGCCGGAGGCCATTCATTGAAGCCGGGAGGCCTTGAACGGCAACCACTTCGATGGAGAACAAACAGCTCAGCTTCTGCATTCCGATGTGGGATAGAGCGCGAATGGGCTTCCAGTTCCAAAGCCCTTTTTTATCGGAAGAAGTCGTCGCGGCCACCGCTGTGTCATCCAACTTCTTTACTGGCCTTTGACGTGGAGCCTTGGAGCGTTCGTTGCGGTCGTCTTGGTTGTGGTCGTCTTCGAGTTTTGGGCGAGAGCGCCATGGGGATAGGGACATGCGCCTCTGCCGCGGTTTTGGGTTGATGAGTTTGGCGTCATCGATTGGGATGGGCGGAACCGAAGAGCGGGGGAGAGTGACAGAGTTTGTTCTTCGGTTGGTGGTGGGGGTTTGGTAGAGGGTTTGGCTAAGTGCTTCGAGTTCTTGCAAGAGGTGGGTGTTTGGAGTTTTGTTGCCTGAGTACTCTGCTGCCATAATTGGCTAGAGAGATAGAGAGTGAGAGAGAGGAGGATGTGTAAGTCAGGGTGCAGAGGCAGAGTGATGGAAATGAAGAAGAAGAAGAAGACGACGACGAAGATAAGGAATGTGCAAGTGGGTTAACGAGCAAGGCATTAATGGTGGAGAAACGGCCATGAAGGAAGGGGGTGGGGTAGAGAGGGAGTCCGTGGGTGCTGGGGGCCTGTGGACCAAGAAATTTTGTATGGGTGTGAGGAGGGAGAGAAGGATGGGGGAATTTCTATCTGTCTTTAGTGAAAAATACAGGTTACGTGATTAGAGAGTGGAAGGATGAGAGGCAATCTGGTCCCATATCATTGAATGTTTTTATTGTAAAGGATTGCAACTTTGGACTCTACGTCAATTGATAGAAGAGATCATTTTACATCAGAACACTACATCAATTATAAGAGTCCACAAAATAACCAAGCTCAACAACTCAATCAATACAAAAAAATATGCCCATTATAGAGTAGAAATAAAGAAAGAAAAAAACCCTTTAAGAGAAAAACACCCACACGCAGGTAAAGAGACTCGAACTACTGACCTCTTAATGAGATACAAGAGTCATGATCAACTAAGCTAACTCCAATTCGTATAAAACACCAATGTGAGTTAGACCGGGCGTACGTGCGATCTTTCAATCAGTTTTAGTTGTGAAAGCCAGAGTGGAAAGCCATGAAAAAACAAGGGGAAATTTTGTTTTGATTATCAAAAGGATAGTGAAGTAATAAAAGGACGTCATGCATTCATGGTTCCTTATCCGAGCATTTGGCCTTGTTCTTGAACGGCTACAAGTGTATTCGAACGTGAGCAAAGGAATATTCCGAAGACCCCAAAAAATAAAAGACGAGCAAAAGCTAAAATAAAAAATAGCATAGCATTTGTCAAATCATCTGTATCTAAAATTGGAAAGAGCAAGAATTGAGAACAATAGTGTAGAGCGAGTATTCGGAGCGAAAATAAATGGTACTATTAGAAGATTTTGTGACTTAGGAACAGAAGTTCCATTCAAACAGAGTTCATGATACTATTTATCATAGCTTCAACCCAACTTCAAATCTTTCTTTCCTTTTGAAATTTGTGCCAGATTGTCTAGACCAACTCCAGTTTAGCTTATGGAGACCGAAGGCCCAAATAGGGGTGCAAATGAACCGAGCTATTTTATAGTGCTCTAACTCAGCTTGTTAAGTTAATGAGCCTAAAATTCGAGTTCAAGCCCGCTTCATTCACAAACAAGCCAAAACTGATTCTTTTACTAAGAGAAGTACGATGAAGTATACAAATTTTGTTAAAAACATTCTGACCATATCTGGAACAACACAATAGATGAGTTGTGTTACAACTTTACTTCAAATAACTCACGAGAAACACTGCATTTGAAAGGAAGACCAATAATGATCATTAAAGAAGAATTTAGCAGCAAATTTCTACCTGGAGAGGAGCCTATAGGGGCTGAGTGGCTGACAAGATTATGGAAATCACCAGTATCTACCAACAAATTAAATGCGTGGAATGAAGGTTACTGGCTTACGACAAAAGCCAAAGCCTGCAGAAGCAGTTGTCACATGGCCGAGTGAGTGGTACTGACCGATGTCCCAATAAGTAAACGGCACAAAACAAAACCATGTCCTTGGGAAGTAGGTAAAGCGAAGGTTATAGCATGATCAATTTTCATCTCTCAGATTCAGTGGTTGAGTTGTCAGCAGCGGGTTGTTAGTTGGGCCAGATTTCCCCAAGATATTGTGAGCCTTCATCCGGTTCATTTGTTTCCCTGTAAATAAACTGTTGATTGCCAAGAATTTGGAATATGGAAGGAAAAGAAAAAAATGGAGTCTGTATCAAATAGCCTACCATTTTGGATAAAAACAAACAAAAGAATACAAAGCTACTGTTTCTGAACAGTGATTAACAAGACAACTAGTTTTCACAAAGTGAAAACCCTAGATACCAACAAAGGACTCTGAGAGTATCAGTACTGTCTCGTTAAGAGAAAAGAAGAAGCAAGTCAATTTACCATGCATCATAGCCATTTTCTAAAGAGCAAAATACATCACATATTGTGTACCAAGGAGCAAATATTTTTGTGTTGGCAAACTTCTAAACTGGATTACACTTGATTTCTATACACAACTTTCTATGAAGCGAACCTCTCCAATCCAAGCATAGATTCATGAAAGCAAAGCTAGAAAAAACTAAAGGTGGACATTTAAACTCTGGCGAAACTAAAGGTGGACATTTAAACTCTTGCACTCCTTCGGGCTCCTTAAACTTCTCTTCTCTATGAAAATATTCACAAAGTTGGCAGCTCAGCAGCAAATATTTATCACATTTGAGCTTGTTATTTTGTAGATCTTAGTTTCACCATCTCAGATGCTACAAGGGATAGCACCTAGATATCGTAAGTTATCTCATTGTACTTGAAGAGCTTGTAGGAGGTGAAACCATAAATACCGTCCGTGATTGTAATCTCATGTAGTCCATACTGCAAACAATATCAGCGTTCACATGGGATAACTATTGCCAAGACATACAGAGTCACAGACAATCTCAAATTCTTCAGAGTTCAGACATTGCCTTTTCACCAAGTGAGGGAAATATTTTTCTGACACATTTAGGAGTATGATTGATCCTGAGTCCTGACGAACTCATCTTGAATCTTAATAGCTTAAAGATTATGTTCATTCAAAGTTATGCTGTACCCTTCCCTAACTTCCCATTTTTAACAAACCTACTCATGAGTCAAACAGCAAAGTCCCTGATAAAAGGATTAACGGAATAGCAAACAGCATTAAATGTCCAGTTAGTATTTTTACTCTCATTTAGGCAATACCAAAAGAAGTATGACCAACTAGACGATCAGACTAGTCACAGGTGCTGAATGGCACAAGCTTACGTGTTAATCCTACTCAGAACCTATTCAATTTTGTTTCCTTTTCTCAGCTGCAAAACATTTGCATTCCAAGTTGCAAACACATAAAAGTAGTTCTATGCCAAGTAAATAAAAGTTAGTTTTCTGCCAACCAGTTACCAAATGATAAGTTGATAAATGATAATCCATAAGTAGAAAACAAAGACACCCTTACCCACACACCCAGGGGTTTCCAGTGGTAAGGGAGAGTGCCAGACTTAGGGACTAGGGAGTAATCCCCTTGGTCTGGGGTTTGATTTCCCACCAGGTGAGTACCAGTAGGGGGCCGCGGCTGGTGTCCTGTAGCTACCTCTCCCCGAGGTTTGAGTTGCGCAGTCGGGTCCATTTAGTGGCCTGGTTGTAGGGCTGTTCCTTGGTTACCAAAAATAAAAAAGACACCCTTACCCCTCCTTCCATATAATCAGTTTTTTGCCATCTTATTAAAACTATTTTCACAATAAATGCTAGAAGCAAAAGCTGCATCAAACACAATGGCACAGACTTCCAGAAACAATCCACAAGCAGCCCTATGAAGCTGTGCCAAACAGCCCCATCAATAGAGAAGATTAAAAAAAAAAAGGTGCACCAAACAGCCTTATAACTCATGAAACTCTCATTCGGAAGATTCTTAATCTATTGAAATGAAAATTCGTCTCTCATCCTGTAAGAAGAATATCGCATACGACTCATTTCCACACTGAGACAACATAGTGGGCTGCAACTCATATTTTGCACCTTTGTACTACAAAATTTTGAACTAGTGCGGAACATCTCTTTCCTAGAAGAAGCCTATTTTTGAAAAAACTGTCATAGATCGACTAAAGAACACAAGGCGACAAATATAAGAAAATTTTGTTACCTTCTTCTACCGTTAGCTGGATTGCTCTTTTCTCTAACTCAACCGCATGTCTGCTACGTTCAGCCGTCGACATATTTAGGAGCACTAACAAGGTGACGAATAACAAACAGCAAGGCTGAAAGGGTCAAAACAATCGAGGCAAAATAAGAGAATGATATTGACCA
>BPLS01030538.1:49912-71651 GCA_019656275.1 Rhododendron kiyosumense | reverse complement strand
ACCGGTATCACCCCTAGGCCCCATTGAGTGTCTATTGTTGTGATATGAACCGTTCATATTTTAAGACCTGCAATATATATATATATATATATATATTGCCATACAAAAAATCAACTTGATTGAAAGTCGATAGATATATCAAAATTTAAATTTTGGTTTATATAATAGATGATCAGATTTTTGTCAATAATAATAACGATAAACTATCCATTTTACAAAGCAAAATTTAGTTTTTGATACTCATGTCGATATCTAATCAAGTGTATTTTTGCATTGATACACTACTATATGGGGTTTAAAGATAAACGGTTCAAATCAGCAATAAACACACAGTAAGACCGAAAAAAGTTGGTGGTGAAAAAGTGGAGTACCCCACCGTCAATGGAAAGAATTTATTCTCTTGGATCTATAGTCCAGGATATTACATTGAGATTAAATTATGTCCGGCTCATCCGGACAGATTGGGTTTTCCACAAACACCCTTCGTGGGCCCGCTTCGCGCATTTTTTTGAGTAATCCAAACCGTGCATTTTGCAGATTTTGTAAAATAATGTATCTATGCAAAAAATCCAGCTTGTCAGGACATTGATAGGTATGTCAAAAGTTGAGTTCTAGACGAAACAATGGACAGCCTGGATCTATGAATCATTTTTTAAGTTAAACTATCCACAGCCATTTATTTTTTTGTCAAAAAACTCAACTTTTGACATATCTATCGATATCTGGACAAACTGATTTTTTGTATAGATACATTATTTTACAGGCTCTACAAGATACATGACTTGAATTACCAAAAAAAATACGTGAAGGGGATCCACGGGAGTGACGGAAAACCCCCTTTCCGCTTGATCCAGACAAAATTTACTCTCTATTACATTCCCCTTTATATCACCTCGCTAACGGGTCGGTTGTGTACGTGAGAAGAGTACTGGGCTGGAGTGTAATTTTACATATTTATTTGATTTGCTCATCTCATAGTGTACCACTCGATCTATTTAATTTTATCGTACTGGAACCGCATTCTCCGATAGATATAGGTAGAATTTGGCTGGTTTGCAGTTCAGGTTTAGATTACAGAGGTGCGGTTCAAGTGATCGCAACCGTCGGATAGTATTTTTAATTGATCCGGGGATGTTGCCAAACACCTCTCGCTTGGCGGCCCATCCAGCTGTTCATCTCGACAATCGACGACTCGGATCTTAATTCGAGTAATTAACGGTCCAGATTTTTATGCACACATATTAGATCCAAGTTATCCACGCCGAGATGAGCGGCAAGATGGGCTGCTCGGCACCAATGTCAATGAAGGGTCTCTCATTCCGTTTTCAATGATCCAAATTTGTTTACAATCTTTTACCATTATAAACAAATCTGAACCATAAATTGTGAATATGTATGATTTAGATTTTTTTTTTGATCAATGTATGATTTAGATTGAACCTCACTTTCTTTGCAGTTGACTGCAAAAGAAGCCGGATCCTCTAGGTATATATATCGAAGATGAATGATCATGTACATCATGTACATATAGTGTTTCTTCTTTTCGCCTGTGGTTGTTCATTCTGTATGGATAGTCCAGTTGTTTAAGAACGACTTTAAGGATACGTTTGCTGACTTGACTGAAAATTTTAATTATTAATTTGTAATAATTCTCATCAACAGTTCTAAAGGTATTGCATTGTCAAAATTGTACTCCATCAAAGAAGATGGAGGCATTTGAATCAAATACGGAGTAATTAATAGCAGCCCAAGTTGGTATGCGAATCGATGAGGACCGACTCTATTTCTCAAGTCAGTATCTATCACTTTCAAACTTGGAAAACGAAAACTATTAGAATAAGAAAGGGACCTTCTGCATGTTGGCCTATTTTGACTAATACGGAGTAATTCCAAGTTGTAATAGCAAGAGATTTCGACAAACTCAGCCTCGTTCAAATTCGGTGGGCCAAAATGTAGGAGTATAATTCAGACGGCTATTGTCAAACTACGTGATCACACCAATCGTTGCTTTCGGAAAAATAAAAACACAATTAACTAAATATCTATTTCACAGTTACGTGGGGGGCGAGGTGTATAACTAAAGGAAATAACTGGTGGGTCCAAATTTTACACAACAAGATAAGGTCCCGTTTTAGAAGTCTTCTTAAAAAATAAGTAGCTTATTTCATATTTTCAAAATAAAAAATAATGTAAATGAAAAATAAAATTTTAATTTTTTTTGCATCGTATAAAAGATCTCGATGAAATCTTTCAAATAAGATCCATATTGCATATTTTTAAATTTCAATAAGCCAATAGTTTTGAGCTTTAAATTATCTTCTTAAAAAATGAGAACTTTTTTTTTGCGTTCTGGAACGGAGCCATAAGTCCAACAAAAACTAACATAACATGGATTTTTGTAAGTTTTTTTTTTTTTTTTGGGTAACACTAACAATCATTTATGACGTTTTACGGCGACATTCTCACACATGCACTATAAAAATAAATAAATAAGTCAAAAGCAAACACACACAAAAAACTTGTTATGTTCCGAAAAAACTAAGCAATAATAAGTCTGTCAGGAGCTGTCAATAAAATACAGTAATACGAAACACATAAATATTCCGTAAATATTCGCTTGCATTGTATAGATTATAAATTCTAGGGGTCAAATGACAAGACTAATAAAATACAAGGGTTCAATCAATAAAATTAAAGAGCCAAAATCGGGAACTTTTCCTATATAACCAACATTAGGAGCCGAGAGTTGGGAAGCACACACACTAGCCGGCCACCAAGTCATAGCAAAAACATGGAGTTTTCTCTATACTTTCTCCTCCCTTTTGCCGCCTTCTTCATACTATTTCCTCTTTCATTGGCTTTGATGTTTAAGCCAAAGTCCAAAATCTCCGGTCTTCCTCCAGGGAAGACGGGTTATCCGTTCATTGGAGAGAGCTATGACTTCCTTTCCAACGGGTGGAAGGGTCAACCGGAGAAGTTCATCACCGAAAGAATGGCCAAGTTCTCCCCACAGGCCTTCAGAACGTCGTTGTTCGGTGCCCCGACCATCGTCATGTGTAGCGCACCGGGTAACAAGTTTCTCTTTTCCAACGAGAACAGACTAGTCACGGCGTGGTGGCCCAGTTCCATTGACAAAGTCTTTCCTTCCTCAACCCAAACTTCTTCCAATGACGAAATGAGAAAAATGAGGAAGCTCCTTCCTCAATTCTTGAGGGCCGAAGCACTTCACAAATATATCGGTATATTCGTTAATTAATATGCTCAATTTACATACTTGGATTTAATTATGTACAGCTCTACACACGTTACCATGTGTATTTTAGGAATAATACTAGTTCACGACCCTAGGGGCTAGGGCTATATTGCTAGACATATACGCTACTACTATTTTTATACTTTAGTTTCACACGTAAATACAAATATTACTATCTTAGCTTATTATTTGGAAAATATCATTGTTATATCATTTCGACTGAATGATTTGTCTTTCGTTGGTTTCAGATTCCAATTACCGAATTGTTTTTTTTTAAAAAAACTTAAATTTCTCAATTTAAAACTTTTCCGAGAGTTTGAACCACCTGCTATAGAAAAGTGTGTTGATATTAAAAATACATCTATCTATCTATCTTATATTTTAGGATAGAAACGGTTGACAATCTTTAGCAAGCTCCCTAGCCATGATCATACGACGAATCACCCATAGATTTTTAGCAACCACAAAGGGCTCGTGACTATTGATCCATAATTAAATCCAATTTTCCATCGTACTTTACCTCTTTTTCATGTAGTAGTACTATGTTATCTTCTCTGTTAGCATTCTATTCCTAAGCGTACAAGCATGTCACTTTTGTACTGGCAAGATAGCAATCTGATCTATTCTTCATACATATAATATTCCAACAGGTATCATGGACAGTATAGCACAAAAGCACTTGAACTCCGACTGGGAAAACAAAAAAGTAGTCGAAGTTTTCCCTCTCTCAAAACTATACACGTTTTGGCTCGCTTGTCGCTTGTTCATAAGCGTAGAAGATCCGAAACATGTAGCCGAATTCTTGGAGCCGTTCGAGCTCCTGGCGGCGGGGATGTTCTCGATACCGATCGATTTGCCAGGAACCCCACTTAACCGAGCGGTCAAGGCATCAAACTTGATAAGGAAACAACTTTTAACGATTATAAAGCAGAGAAAGTTGGATTTGGCCGAGAACAGGGCGTCGCCGACGCAGGATATATTGTCTCACATGTTGTTGACGCCCGATGAGGACGGAAGATTCATGAAAGAGATGGATATAGCGGACAAGATCCTTGGCTTGCTTGTTGGAGGACATGATACTGCTAGTGCTACCATTACTTTTATTATCAAGTACCTCGCCGAGCTCCCTGAAGTTTATGAAAAGGTTTACCAAGGTAAAATCCGTACTTCTTCGTACAATTTTATTGTTGGCCCAGACATGCTCTTTGAAATTTAATGAAAAAAATTTGAAAAGAATTACTAGTAACTCATGAGAAAAGCATGCTTAATTTGTTCATACAATTACAGTTATAAGATTAGATGATTGTTTTCATGAATCGCGCATAACGCAAGTCGAAAAGTAAGCAGTTCAAATCTTTATCAGTAGACCCACTTCTTGACTGCTTGGACCGAAATGAGGGCCGGACACAGGGTATGTCGGGATGTGTTCAGACCTGCACAACTTTAAATATTCGCACAATTAATACTCCTAATTTTATTATTTAATTTAGGAAAATTTTATGGAGTTGGGCAGTCACATATATATGATGAAATATCTCCTCTATATATATATATATATATATATATATATATATATATATATGCACATAATCTAGTCTCTTTATCGGACTTAGCAAGTACGTAGTAATATATACTCCTAAACAGAGTATACTTGGTTTTCTTAACGTAAAAAAAATTACATGTGGTCTAGGCCTCACTAGTACAAATTTTACATTTGCCACTAACCAGAATTATCCACGTCACACTGTAGAGCTTTTTGTTTGAGATTGTGCACGCGCGAGTGCTTTTTGTGCTTATGTGAGTTATCTTATCAAATCTCTGACTCAGGAAAGGTGATTATCAACAAGGTTAGGTAGACTTCCTTCTTTTGCCCTGTTCAGGTGCAAAGCAATTCCTGTCCTACCGACCCGGGATCCGAGAAATTTTTCAGTGCCGGGTGGGCACGGGTCACGTGGTGACCGACACCAATCTCGACAGTCCAATGAAATTTTGGATGGCTCAGATCTGTTCGGCTGCTGAGGGATATTTTAGTCATTTTACACTTTAAAACAGCCGAACAAATCTGAACCGTCCAAAATTTAAAGTGTAAAATGACTAAAATACAACTTGGCAGCCGAACAGATCTGAGCCGTCCAAAATTTCATTGGACGGCCGAGATGGTGCAGGGCACCACGTGGCCCGTACCTACTCCTAGGATCCTGTTTCACTTTTATTCACTATTCTTACAATAACTGTGTCACAACACCGAAAGGGGAAAATACAAAACATACTCCCTGGAGTATAAAGCAAAATTCAAAACATATAAAGCAACTATAGGTGGAAGTGCAGACACTTACCATTTTTAGTTAATTACAGTTACACCCTGGAGACATTATTAGTCCTGACTCTGTTTTTGTTTCCTAGATTTGTTTCCCATGCTTCTGCAATGAATACTTTAGATGCAAAATTGTACATCAGTAACTTCTGCCTCGAACCATTTTCACCCAAATTGGAATTCCATATTACTTTATTCTAAATAACTTATTTCATGGATAATTTGTTAAAAAGATTTTTATTTTTATATTTTTTTTTGGCATTATAGAACAAATGAAGGTTGCCGAATCAAAAGCCGAGGGAGAGCTCCTGAACTGGGAGGACGTGCAAAAGATGAAGTATTCTTGGAATGTTGCATGCGAAGTACTAAGACTCGCGCCGCCCCTCCCGGGAGCTTTCAGGGAGGCCATTTCGGACTTTATGTATGCCGGTTTCTCTATCCCAAAGGGATGGAAGGTCAGTCGAAATTCTCTGTTAAGTTTTGATTAATTTGTGTCCTACCCAAAGGAAATCACTAACAACGACGTTTCGTCTTTTTAATATTTTGTAGCTGTACTGGAGTGCACACTCTACCCATAGAAATCATCAATACTTCCCTGAGCCTGAAAAGTTTGATCCTTCAAGATTTGACGGGAATGGGCCAGCGCCTTACACTTACGTTCCTTTTGGAGGTGGGCCTCGAATGTGTCCTGGAAAAGAATATGCTAGATTGGAAGTACTCGCCTTCATGCACAACTTGGTGAAAAGATTTAGGTGGGAGAAGGTGATTCCGGATGAAAAGATCGTTGTAAATCCAATGCCCGTCCCGGAAAAAGGCCTTCCAATTCGACTTTACCGTCACCAGCGGTAAAGTAAACTTTGCAGTCCAGCAAAGCCCGTTTGCAGAAGCTTGGTTTTCCAGAGTGCTTGCAATAAAAAAACATATGCAATTATTTATTACCTATATATATATATTTATCCCTCAGCATGTTCCTTCCATATCTAAATTAAGAATTTGGAATAATGTGTAATAATTCTTCTTACTGTGTGGTGTTTATCATAGTACTAGAATTATACTGTATGCTTCCTATTACACTTTCTTTCTTTATTTTGTAACTATATAAGTACGACACTTCTTTCTTTCTTACTTTCTTTTGTTTGTTTGGGTTCTATCTCCTCTTTTGATGAGAACTTCTTATCTTTCTTTCTCATTTCAATGTACCGTTATGGAGCTCTTAATTAATATATTCCTTCTTCTGTCTAGTCTAGGAGGACTAAAAGCGCACTTGTTACTTTATGGTAAGGCTCAAGGTTAAGAATACAAATGTAGCACTTGAAACTTTCCAGTTTGAACGCTGATTTATCCATTTATTAATAGTTAAAAAAAGGCCGATAAGTTAGATACCTACATGTTATATCTATATAATATATATCCATGACATTAAACTGATATACTCACATTTGGGCAATTCATTCAAGGGAATGGCAAACAAGGTATAACTTTTTCATCAAGACTGGAGTCAAATTAAAGAAGTTGCAATTTGGATGAAGGGCCAATTTTGTATCGATCCATTGCCGCGAAAATTTAAAAGGGAAATAAACAACTGAGCCAATAAGCAGGTTAATGATATATAGGAGCGCCAAATCCAATTTAAATGAAGAGGTACGCGTTTGAATTCAAGTCTGAGGATTTAACAATGCTTTTCTTTCTGCATGTACTACTACTCTCTTCTCTATTTCGAAGGAGATAGATGGAAAGCAAGCGCTTGTGGTTTACGGTTCTTATGCCTCAATGATCGATCATGACTCCCTTAGATTTGAATTACTTTCATTCTTATCTGCTGCTACAATTACCTAATGGATTCAAATTGACTGCTACTCCTTCCACTCCTAATTTATGAAAGGTAAAGATCACAATACGAAGAAGTAAAAAATGTAGAGATGTTTGGAAAATAAAATTTGATATATATCGATCCTTACCGCCTCTCCCTTCTGCTAAGTATAAGACGTTATAGTTAGTGATGGGACCTTGGAATTTTCTCATTAAATATATAGCAAATTTCATTCATATTTGTATGTTGATGAATGAAAGTTACAATAATAATTTAGAGGTGATCATATTTGTTCATTCAGTGATGAACAAAAAAGACTGTGTTCAGAGAAAGGAGGACTTATAGTTTATTTCAAGAACATAAAATTAATCTAAAGAATGCAGAGTGGCCCATAGAATTAAAAGAAATTTAATGTCATTGTACGAGTACTATAATGCCTTTGTTCGGTTTCCATTTTAGTTTTCACTTTCATTTTTATTTTCAATCATTACTTTTATCTCTTTCCAATCATTATCCATATTTTTAATTATTATTTTAATTTTTTCTCTCAATATCTCTCCGATCATTACTTTTATCTATTACCTATATTTCTATCCACAATCATTACCCAAAAATTAAACCATAACTCCTATCTGAACAAAGCCAATATAATATATAATTATTATTATGTTGTTTAACAAATATAGTTTTAATAAAATTTTATTGCCTATCAAAAAAGAAACAAATACTTGTAACTTCTAAATTTGTGTGGATGGAGAATGTTCGGGTGACCCTGCAAGCACCTTGTTAAGTTCACCCGTTAGCGATAGTTAAGTTCACCCGTTAACGATAGTGATAACTGCCATGGATAACAACTCGTAATAGAGGTGTCAAACAGGTCATGCCGTGCCGGCACGGTCCGTTTAACTTCGTGCTAACCATGCTTCGTACCGTGCCGTGCCGGCCCGTTTACAGTATTTACTCAAATCGTGCCGTGCCGTGTCATGCCGTTTGACAATCGTGTCAGGCCGGGCCGGGCCGTTTAATTAAATCGGGTCGTGTCGTACCGTGCCATTTGCCAATCGTGTCGTATCGTACTGGCCCGTTTTCTTAAATCGTATCGTGTCGTGTCGTGCCGGTCCGTTTTCTTAAATTGTGTCATGCCGTGCCATTTTCAATCATGTCGTGTTGTGCAGGCACGTTTTCTTAAATCGTGTCGTGCCGTGCCATTTTCAATCGTGTCAAGACATGCTTGCCCGTTTACTTAATCGTGTCGGGTCGGACCGTGCCATTTTAAGTCTTGCCGTTTTAAATAAATTCCTTCAATGATGGTTGATGGATAATAATAATAATGTCCTGTATAGGTTGAACAATAAGAAATAATCCCAGGATACGGAAGCTTGGTTGTTAAATGTCCTGTAAATTGGAAACTTTGTTAAACTTTGCCATGGAAGCATGGTTGGTTGTTACACTCCATTCGTCGTGTTCGAATATGAGAAATCTGAAATAAATATACTTTAGCTCAATTTCTAAAACAAGTCTTCGTCCATGGAAGTTCGAGACTCCCTGGAAAGGACACTACTTGTTGTCTTGTAATGTTAAATTTATAAACCAAAGGTCCACCACTTATTCACTAACAAAAACAAAACAAATATTTTTTACGGAATAAAAATTGATAATTTTTTAAAAATATGATTTTTTAAAGAAATTATTTTTTTAAAATTAAATATCTTAGTTGTCAACCTTTAATTTTTAAAATATTTTTTACTGAATAGAAATTGTTTTTTTTTTAAATAAAAAAAAAGTCATTTGGCTTCTTTTTTTTTTCCGTGCTTCGTGTCGTGCCCTTTCATGCCGTGTCGTCCCCATGCCCATGCCCGGCTAAAACTATGTCGTGCTGTGCCGTTCTTGTCCACTTTCCGTGCCCATACCCGTGTCGTGCCCGTCTACGACCGTGTCGTGCTGTGCCGTCCAATCCCGTGCCCGTGTTGTGCCCCCGGCTTACTAAAATCGTGCCGTGTCGTGCCATGTCAGGCCAAGACCGTGCCTGTGACGTGCCGCGCCACCTCGTATCCATTCTGTGCCCGTGCCGTGCCGGGCACGGCACGGCACGGCACATTTGACACCTCTAACTCGTAACATGCAGGTATCGGAGATGTAGATCTAGAAAGGGTGGACCAGATAAGTTAGTAGCTACTTTAACTCCTCATCTAATCAACTTTATGTTGGACATGAAAGGCGAAATAAAACATGGATGTATCATTTCATTGGTTATCTACAAAAAGAGGCGTTAAATGACATTGATTGATGACGACCATGTTCAGTAGACAGTACTTGTGGTTTCAATTAAGCTGATCGATGTACACCTGTACGCATGAAGTGGTTGCCTTTCTTGTGGGAGAAAGAATCAACCCACCTAACATATGCTGCTATTCATTATATATATAAATTAGTTGCACCAAATTTTTTTTTTTGGAACACTTACGTTAGAAATGCATTGATAAATCTAAGGAAAAAGTACAATTGTGTTGTCGCTGTTATAATATTTAAGACACACCAGCGACAAGCGAAGGCCAATTAGGGCCTAAGAAATAGAACACAGAGTATGGAACCGCAAAACACAAAATACAAAACAAACTATGTTATCGCCAGAAGATAAAGGCCAACAAAAGACCGAGAGATGCCAACGACAAGCGAAGGCCAACTTAAGGCCTAAAGAATAGAGTACAATGTGAACATATATAAACTAGTTACAGAAATTCAAACAAACAAGAAAAGAACACACAACTAGATATTAAGCAAATGTTTAACCCAACATTTAACACTCTATATCAACCATTGGTTTCATGGATGAATAATTTCAAGGTGTGGAAATGCTTTAGGAGAGAGAAGTTGTCTTTTGTCAAGTTTTAATCTATGGTGGAGTTGAATAGGCTTAGGGTTTTTGATTTTATCTGGGTTTGGACTTAATCTGTTAGGTGTTCGGGCCTTAGCCTTTTAGGTGTGGGCTTATGCTTTTTGGGTATTTTCGGTTGGTTTCTTGCCAATCGAGAGTTTGGGTCTCAGACTGAGCAAATGATTATTCTTAGGTTTGTTAGGAATATGATGTCGTTTTCTTTGTCATATTAATCTTTGTAACAATTTTAAAGATTAATGAAATCGTTTTACCTTCAAAAAAAAGTTTTAATCTGATCAGCCATTAAGACCAATATATAATTGAGATGGAGTGTTCAATGTCACATGAACTGTATCCACTGAATAAGCCAGATATATTTTTTTACGTAAATATGTGTCTATATATAGATGCTATAATCATGGATATATCATCGATAGGTATATGCAACCACCAGCAATAATATATACCTAGCTAGTATGAATCATGAATGTGACCTCCACCACCACCACCTTCCAAATTTTGCATGCACTAGATAAGCATGTACTCCCTCCGTCTCTTTTTAATTGTCTTGTTTCGTAATTCCAACTTATTAAAAAGACATCATCATTATACATTTCACATCAACTTTTTTCTCTACTTTTCCTACTTACCCATCATCATTACACTTTTACTCATTAACTTTTCAAAATAGAATATACTTTTAGGGACAAAATAGATAATGCACCAACTTTTACCCACTAATTTTACAAAATGGACACTTATTAAGGGACAATTCAAAATGGAATAGTGGACTCTAAATAAGAGACGAAGGGAGTATCATTTTCTTGGAAGTGTGATGATGAAGTGTGAAATTTGACATCAACATACATCATATCTAACTACTCCCTCCGTCCCAAAATGCTTGTCCGGTCCCTAAAACGGAGTGTTAAAAATAATACAATTTTTGCAAGAAAAAATCAAAAGTTTTTTAACAACTTACTAAATATCAAAGAGTATTTTTAATTTGTGAAAAAAGTTTGCATTTTTTCTTGAAAAAATTGCATTATTTTTAACATTCCGTTTTGCGGACCGGACAAGCATTTTGGGACGGAAGGAGTATATATATATACAATGTAGTTTAAATAAATATATAAATGTGAAGTGTAAAATTTGACATGGTATTTTGTGAGTTAACAAGTCATCCATCACTTTATGCTATGTTTGGATTGGCACTACAAGAAAAAGTACGTTTAGTGATGAAAAAGTGGCAACAAAATTTAATTTCATCGCTAAATGAGTATATTTGGTGACAGAAAAAAAAATTCGTCACTATTTTGACAACTTTCATGACGAAATTATTTCGTCACCAATTATATCTATTTAGCGACGAAAAAGATATTTTCATCACCAAAGGTACCTAGCTATTTGGCGACGAAATAAAATTTTTGTCGCCAAAAGAGTAAAAAAGGAGACGAAATTATTTTTTGTCACCAAAGATAACTATTTGGTGACGAAAAAAATATTTCATCTCCAAAATGGACCAATTTGGCGACAAAAAATATTTTTGTCTTCTTTTTTACCTTAGGTGACGAAATTTATGAATTACGTTTTGTCACCAAATATATTTCGGGCATAACTCTTTGCTCAGAACTCCAATTGAGATAATTTAAATTGGGTTTGAACAATAACATAAAGAGCTATGACATTCATGTTTATCAAAATTGCTAATTTTAATGTTTAATGGTTCAAAATGCCGTTCAAAATATATTTTAATGTTAAATGTACGTGTTATATATTAGATATATTAAATTTAGGCTAAAAAGTGTGTGTGGTGCAGTTGGTTAAAGTTTAAGCGCAAAACTTAGGAGATGTGCAATTTTTCTTGTAGTGTGGGTTTTGAATTTTTTTTTGAAAAATAGTATAGGAAATAAGTGGAGAAAGATAGAGAGAGAAATGTTGAAAGTATGAGGAATTTAGGAGGAATTTTTGAAGAATACTTTTTGAAAAGTAAAGAGAAGAAGCCACCCTGTTCCTTTTTTTTTAAAAACCTTTTTTTTTAAAAAAAAGGTAATTTCAAAATCAAATATAACGAAAATGAAAAATAATTATTTTTATTTTTTTTACACCTTTTAAAAGATCTAAATAAGATCTATCAAGTAAGATCCATATTAATAGAAAAATTATTTGCATAAACACATAATTTTTTACATTAAAATTTATTTTCTTTTCAAAAATCCACTTTTTGAAAAAGTGGAACGGCAACCCCCAAATTCAAAGGCAGCTGGTAGCAAGTCATCAAGTATATAAGAAGATGGATTTGAACGCACGCAGAAAGGGGCATTTAAGGTTGCTTGGACGAAAAATCATATAGTATCATGCATGTGGGCCATGGCTAAACAAAAGTCAAAACTAGTAATTGACGTTATGCGTTCATGGTCTTAAATATAAATCAGTTTCTTGTTCAATACTGGAGGCTAGAGTGAGTTTCAGAATCTTAGGAGATCGATATTCCCCTTTCGTCATTTGTCTTCAACTCCAAAAGACAAAAGGCCAGGAACGTGAGAAACCACAACGGTACTGTGCGTTCATAATTGGAGTTAGTGTGAACAAAGGGAAAATTTTATGAATAGTCCATTTCAATTTGTATGAAATCTCAGTTTTTTTCTCCCTCTAGCCCGGCCTAATGAAGTTGATTTTTAACCCTATACTTTATGTCTCAATTCCGTTCCTCTAGCTGATAGCTTGATTGAAAAAGACCGAATTCAGGGGTAAAATTGTCATTTCTCCTCCCAAAGGAACGAAATTGAGATTTTATGCAAACTGAAGGGATTATTTCTAAAATTTTAATATCGTTTATGGAAAAAAGAAACAAATAATAGCCATACACAATATATTTCTCGTCTCAATTATTTTTGTGTTTTTGAATAATCAAATAAGTTGTGGAAATTAAAATTTACATTTCAATGCTATTATAAACATATTATGAAATGCAAAAACAACCCTTTTATTAAATGCCTTGATGTCGTATTTTATCAATAGTCTGATCATGATTTTACACTCTCGTTATTTTCTTTTTCACGCGATTAAATAAAAGGCAAAAAGTTCCTTAATATTTAGTTATTTTGCAATCTTCTTTGATCAAGAAATAGTGTAGTACTACTCTTGAATATTCAAGTAATTATAGAATGCATTAAAACTTGGGGATGTCGTTTTAAGCTAAACACACAACACCTGTGCTGCAAGTTTAGATCGGCCTGCTTTGGAATTCACTTTGTTAATATGGCTTGCATTTTTATGGGGCTCACCCATTTGATCAATCAAGAAATACATGATGATCGAATATTGGCACTGCATGATCGATTTGTATTAGTCTTCAAACAATCTAACGGCTAATAGCTAACTAGATAATCGGATTACCTTAAAATTTTCATAGCAAATAGCCAAATACTCACACCCTTACAAAGCACATCATGAAATACAAAGCAGCCTCTTCTGAGTATTAATAAATTAGGGCATTATAGTTGGGAAAGACTACAATACACACCCTTTATTTGGGTGTGTATCATATGCACCCCCTAAAATATTATGAATTATAGAGAAAATGTTACGAATCGTATTGTTAAAAAGTTACGAATCGTATAAAGGTTATGAGATACACTAAAATGTTATGAATCATAATGAAAATGTTACAAATCGTACTGTTGAAAAGTTATGAATTCTAGAATAAAAGTTACAAAACATGCTAAAATGTTATTAATGAACCATAAAATAGATGTATATGGTACACCCTTTTAAAGGGTGTGTATTGTAGACTTTCCCATTATAGCTACCTTGCTAAAAGAGGTTCGATCATATCAACGATATCAACCCCATGCAAATCGGGTCAATATAAGCTAATAGAAAAAGAGAAGCTACCTTGAATCGTTCATTTATACTGCGAGTATACTGCGATCCTCTCTCTCTCTCTTCTTTTCCCCGAGAAAACCCACCCCTTTAACAGATCTGGTTTCTCCGGGGAGGGGGCCGCCGCCTCCTCAGTCCTCTCTCCCCTCCCCCTGGAGCTCCACCTCCCCTTTTCCATCCTCTCCATCTTTTCTCCCCCCTCTCTCTTTCTCTGGGTTTGTTTTCAGACTTTCCTCTGATTTTGGTTTTGGTTCGAATATTGCTGAGTTCGCTTCCTGACTCCGGCCGGCAGCCTGTGAGTCTGATTTGATCTGGGCTCCTCCTCGACCTCAAGATCTGGTGCCGGGGCTCGCGGTTCAGAGGGCGTAGGTGGTGAGTTGCGAATAACGGCGAGGTGGGGGGCGGCGTTGAGGGTTTGTTTTTTTCTTTCTTTGTCTTTCTTTTTTTCCTGTCGTTTGGCTCAGTTTCTACCGGCTGATTTGGGTTTCCCCCAAATCAGTCCGGTTTGGTACCAATTTGGCTTCCCCAGATCTGGTGTGGAAGAGGAGGTGGGCGAATAATCCGGCGCCTATTGAGGATCGTCCGAGGTTGGGGTTGTTGGTGGTTGTTGGTGGGTTGAGGTTTGTCCGGGTGCTGCTGTCAGTGATAGGGTCTGCTACTGACTTCTGCTCCGGCGAACGGCTCTCACCGTCCAAATTTCATATGCGCTTATCGGGTTTGAGTTGGGGTTTGGTCCGTTTGGATTCTCTACTATCTAGGCCTAGATTGGTTCTCATCTGGCGATTTTGCCGGTCTTGCTTCTGCAGGGGGTGCCTATGTCGAAGTCTGGATAGTTTTGACTCATTCTTGTATTTTTTGATGAAATCTGTATTGCCTTCGGACATTGTTATGAAATGAATTGAATGTGTTCAAAAAAGAAAAAAAAGAATTGACTTATGACATCATGCATCCTCAATTCACAATTAATTGCACTCGGTTATGTAATTCATAGTGTTCCACTTCTTAATCATTTGATTACAAGATTAACCCAGGGGTACTTGCTTTCAAATAAAGATACGTAAAGTCATTGACGGGAAAAAAACATGAGACAAAAATATTTTAACTCAGGGGTTGCTTTCAAATTTCTAAAATATATTTATAAATATTCAAAAAAAATGTTAATTTCCTCAATATTTGTTGACTATTCAATAAATAAATGATTGAGGCAAGAGACATAATAGGTATCGTGGTTTTTTTTTTAAATTCAAAAATAAGAGTATAAGGTAAAAGTTTGAAAATAATCCATCTATTTTGCATGAAATCTCAATTTTGTCCTAAATAGTAGCAAGAGAAATGACAATTTTACCCAAGAATTACGTATGTTCCAATCATGTCGTCTGTGAGAGAGCAAAATTGAGACGGGATATAAAATTAATATAGGCCCCATTTGTTAACCCCCTTCAGCCTTGGGATTGGACTAACGATCCCAATGGCTTCTTAATCCCTTGTTTGGTAACCCAAAACTACTCCAGACTTTGAATCCCATGGGATTAGGAAGATCCCAAATTGAGAGTATTAGCACTATCCACTGGGACCTGGTATTCATAGTTCAATTCCAACCCTTTTCTCATTACCAATCCCTTCTTATTACCAATTTCTTCTATCAATCCAATCATATCATCTAATCTCATTTCAAATAAATATGATATTAATAATCTCATCATCTAATTTCATCCCAAACAAACATACCCATTACCAATCTCTACTCATTGTCAATCTTTTCTCGTTACCAATCTCAATCCTAATTGCATCTCCTTAATTACGAATCTCATCAATCTATCACTGTTATCAAATGGGGTCTAGGGTTAAAACTGACACACAAGTAATACTATAGGAACGAAATTGAAATTTCATGCAAACTAGAGGGAATATTGAATAAAAAAAGAAGAGAACAATTCAACACAAGATAACCGGCCGTAAAAATCTAGTTTCTGCTATCAATTAATGAAAAGAAAAGAACAATTGAACAAAAGATTTAAATATTCACAAGGAGGGTGAAATTATTAATAAATTTTCGTGCGAATCTTTCATCTCCCAAAGCGTATTGATTGAGGCGCGCCCGGAGCCTTGGCCTTTCTTTAGTCAGCTCTCTCCGGATGGATGCGGGCACAGTGGAGGAGGTTATTTCTTTGTTCTAGGTCCTGTTTTTTTTTTTCCCCCGGTTTTTAAAGGGGAAGACAAGCAAGTCTACTTCCAAGCCGGTTACCATACGAGATACCATAAGGCCCCAATATCTCGATTGCACCTTTGTCTAAACCTTTGATTTCCTATGAATAAACTGAAACCTAGATCAACCAGCTTTGGGTTTTCAACCCTCAGATCCCATTGATCGAGGCAATCGACAGATTTATGGGTTCTCCACCAGCAGCAGTGGCGGCGCCTAACAGTGACGAATGTGACAGGATGATGGGAAGGTGAGCTCCAACACATGATGTGAATCCTCCAACTTGCTCCAGCCATATCCACGAGAGGATTGGTGGTCTCCAACATTGCAGCTATTATTTTTGGGCTGCTTTTATTTTTTATTTTTCTTTTGTTTTCCTTTTGGTTTGGACCTTTTGGGTCCTTTGTTGGAGTATTTGTTATTTTTAGGCCTATAGATTGCGCAATTTGTATTTCATTTTATCAATATAAGTTGCATTTTTTCTCATTAAAAAAAACTAATAACCATCCGAAAAATCTAGTTTGTGTTATAAATAAATAAAAAAGAACAGTTTTATTTTTTGAACTGTCGGCAATTAAAAGAAAAAAGAACAATTGAACCCAAGATATATTGTAATAATAGTATGTTCAAGAACTATATAGATCAAAAGAATTGATCTTCAAGATTAATAAGACATATTGAGATCACAACCACCCTTTCACTCTTATAATGGTATTCCTCAAGATTTCTAAATGAATAAAACAAAGAACTAATGCCTTATTGATAGATAAAGTTTCAGGGATGTTTCCTTATAACAAATAAATAAACCTGAGTGACTAATTTTACATTAGGAGGAGGTTTTTTTTTGTCATTCGTAAAACCTAATCTACTCTATTCTTTGGGAGGGGGATGCATTCTTACGGGAATCAAACATTGCCCATATGCATGGGAGTATAAGTGAGGCACCAACTGCACTCCACTTACACATTATGAGAAGCTTGCTGCTCCAATTCCATTGCCTCAGTTGATTTCTTGAATTCAATCACATGTCACAATTGTAACGATCCGACCCAGCTGACCTGCTAACCATTTGCCTAACCATGTGGCTCAAAAGGTTAATCTCAAGTTATAATTATAAGTAGCTGGTCAAATATCGTTATATATTACATTTACTTTCCTTTACCCACCGATGTGGGACTCTTTTTTTTCCCTCTGGAAGCATTCTCACAATCTACCCACCTTATGATATAACGTCCTCGTTGCATCCCTTGGCCCAATAACCTTCTCCTGGTGGCCATAGCATGGCACTTCGGTCTGTACAACACAATTAGTGTGCTCGTACCAGATTCTAGAGGTGGCCCCCATTATGTAGACCAGGGTAATGCTCTGATACCAATACTAATGACCCAACTCAGCTGACCTGCTAACTATTTACCTAACTACATGGCTCAAAAGGTTTACCTCAAATTATATAGTAGCTAGTCGGATTAACTTATAAATCACATCCATTTCTTCCAAATTCTCGATGTGGGACAAGGTGGGCTTTCCCCTTCGTTTCAGTCGGACGCCGTCGCGCTCATCGCAGTTGTTCCCCTTCGTTTCACCATCACCGTCAAATCCTACATCGCAATTGATACACTACGTATGTTTCTCTTCATTTTTCTCCATCGCAGTCACATCATACATGGGAACTCCTGCGATTATATATGGTTATATGAATGGTTTGGATAAGTTAAGTTAGGGTTTTGATTGCGAGTATATATGGTTATATCAAACTCTGATCGGTTAGGGATTGGTTAAGATAAGTTAGGGTTTCGATTGCGAGTATATATGGTTATATCAACATTTTATCCGTTAGGGTATGGTTGTGTGGGCTCCCAGATCGGTGCACCCGAGAGTTGCCACCCGAATTTTTGAGGTGGATGATCCGAGAAACCGAGGGTTTGATTTGAAAAAGAAGGCTTTTGGCCTAACGAAAATGTTGAGACTCACGTTACGAAAAGGAAGATTTTGTTAAAAAAGCATCCAATTCGCCCAATGAAAACCGGTCTTTACTTAACAATTTCAAAGGGCAAAACTTTAAATATCTTTTGAAAAATTAAACTCTTAATAAGCAAATAAGGGAAAAGGGCATGTGATTGAATATATCACTTTGGCATGCTTATGGTGCTTTTTCTGTATAGCAGATGGCAAATGAATAATGTGTAGAAATGAAATGACAGTATAACAACAACCTACTTCAAGCATAAACAATGCCACACGGTGTACCAAATTACCTCGCACGATTTTTTGGTACACCAAGCGGTATACCTTCTCAGTACTGACAGCCCATTATTATTACTCAGAACCTTGCTACTGACTACATTGTACGATATTTCCCAAAATATCGTACGGTATAGCTTCAAACACTTTTCAGAATAGCTTTGTATTCTTAGGATAAAGCAAACCTTTGATCAAAACAACTTCTTTATCATTTTTATTGATTTTTCCATAAATCAGTTTGCAAAACCCCTTTTTGATGCACTTGATCGTTGAGAATGATCATAGAACTTCTTTTGAAAAATAAAAGAACATGGTTTTAGACAAAGCCCCATTCTGAAATGCACCTGTACGATCTCTCAGCAACATTAGCAGAACTATCAGTGGATGAATATGATCAAGGCAAGTAAAACAAACGAATGATGAACAGAAATAACATAGTACGTTGGACTTCACTACATCGTGCAGTGTATCACAACGTTGCACGGTGTAGTGTTTTCAGTACAGTCACTGGTTTTTGTTTTGTTTCTAAAAATGATTTTTAAATTGACACTTAACACAAACAAGTTAAGTGTGACTGCAGAAAGCTCCCCTCAGGGCTAAGACTGAGCTTAGCCCAAGGAAGCTTGCTTTATACCTTCGGCTTTGAGCTTGGATGAGTATGGGTTTGGAGCTCTAGAGTGGAGGGGTTCCAAAGCTAGTAGTGTACTAAGCTTTGAAGGAGAAGAAGAGTGGAATTTTTGTAGAGAGAAAGGATATTAAGAGAATGCCAGAGTAACTTTCTCAAGACTTGAAGGGGGTCCCTTTCATCTAAAATGGGGGGTGTATTTATAGGTAAAAGCCAAGGAATATCAATGCAAATGGGGGAGGTGCCTTCTGGTTGGCGAGAAGTTATATTCTCTGCCAAGCAGTTTTTCAGTTATGGTTCCAACAGGCGTGGCCAACAGCTTTCGGAGCCAGTCAGAACTTTTCCTAGAAACGTCGTGCAGTATATCGAAGACCCCACACGGTGTAGTAAAATTTACTACATTGTACGGTTTAATAAGTGTCTGTGCGGTGTTCTAGGTCCAGTTTTGGGCTTGTCTGGGCTTTTTGGCTTTTCTGAGCTTTTTGGGCTTTTGGGTTGTGAAACTCCACATTCAAGCTCTCGAAGGCACCATTTCCTTTATTTCATCATCAGAGAATATAAAGAACCCTCGAGGCCTGGATTGGGGTGTCTACAAGTTGAATTCAATTAGAGATTTAATTACTAGTGTATATGGTTATATCAATGTTGGTTATATACAAATTTTGTTATAGGTTGCGAATGTAAACTGTGTGTGAATAGATAGTTTTGTGTGGTCTGCTTTAATATGGTTATATGGTGATATGCGAATGCAAATGGTTATATTTGATTATACGTTCTTTGAAAATCCCAAATAAAATAACATATAACGTTTAGGAGTTGATCTGGTTGCCATTTTGTTCTGTGAATATTTATGGTCATATATTGGATGGTTCTGTGTGGGCTGCTTTAATATGGTTATATGGTGATATGCGAATGCGAATGGTTATATCTGATTATACGTTCTTTGAAAATCCCAAATAAGATAACATATAACATTTAGGGGTTGATCTAGTTGCCATTTTGTTCTGTGAATATTTATGGTTTTATATTGAGGTCTGTTAGGCCACTTCTTGGACAAATTCCACAACGTAAAATAATTAGTTTTATTAGTTTTCATGAATAGATTTCATAGATTTATTTGTTTTATTTCTAAATATATCATGCCATCATTTTAGGTTGTTATTTGACAGCTGATATCCAGAAACAAAAATGGTAATATACGAATACTTGAATCCATTTTTTTAACATATAAAGCTATATGTTTCCATCTGTTTAACTTTTTCCTTATACGTGCAGAAATGATAGTTTGGAAAACAACAGCTAAAGACTTGGTACCTGTTCAATACCCAACAAATGTCCGATTAGCAATCATTGCCCCTCCAAAACAGATGAGGCAGAAGAAATCCTCCAGGAAGCGTACAGTAGAACCAATTGTGACAAACATTGAAGACAGTGAGCATAAATCTGAGGTCGTCAAGTCTTCCACCCCCACCCCCTAGAAAAGCGTGCCAACCATCCAGACTTCCACCCCAACCCTAAGAAAAAAGGTGACCCCGACAAAGAAAGTGAAGCCAATTAAAATCAATATCAAAAAGCCTAAAGTTGATACGGTTAGTGAGAGAAAGAGAAAAAGGCCAAATAAGGAAGATGAAGGAGTTATAGATTTGGCAACCCCGACAATGAGAGTGACACGATTTGTGGATATAGTGCAGAAAATGCAAAGGGATAAGGACAAGCCAAGGTCACGTTTCCTCGCAAAACAAAAAGGGACAGGGGAAGAAAAGGCAGACAAGTAAAGGGGTCAAGGGCAAGAAAGGCAAAGGAAAGCAAAACAAAGTGGAACTTGGAATGTTTAAAATTCCCCTGAATTTTCCAAAAAAAATTCAGTACAGGTAATGATTTATGGTTATACATATATATAGTTACTGATTTAATGTTATATATGATCTACTGTCATGTGAAAAATTATATATGACGTTCTATCCTGAAATATATAGGGTTATATATGATCTTTTGTATCCTTTTAATAGTAATGCAACAAGATATAATGCTATATATGTTCCATATTACCTCTATCTGTATTTTACTTACATATATGGTTAAATATCAATGTCTGTATTTTATGCAGGTCCAACTTAATAACTGTGGTGAAGCTACTGCAGACTATTCCTAACGGAGAATTCACAGCAGGTCAAATACAAGAGATCAAGATAACACCCTTTGCTGAGCTTGTGCTTGGGATTGTCGAAGCAAAGTTGGATGAGGCCTACGTAAGGAAGAGCAATACTGACATTTTGAAGTTGGTAAAATAATATGAAGGGACAGGTGGAAGTTTCAAATTGGGGGGCGAGTCTGTCAAAATAACGACCAAAGAGCTTACACTTATATTTAGGATACAATCTGGTCCTACCAGGATTGTTGTAAATCCAACTCTAAGGGTCCTAAAATCAGAATTTGTGGATTGACTTTGCCCTGGTCCGAAAGGGCAAAGGATATTGACCATTCCGGTTCTGAGGGATTTCTTCGCCAAGGCTGTTGAAGGTACCACTTTAGAAGA
>BPLS01030538.1:0-49902 GCA_019656275.1 Rhododendron kiyosumense | reverse complement strand
TGCAAAGGATTTGGCACGTGTCCTCTGCCTTTTGTTAATAGGGACGCTATTTTTTTTTGCAAACACACAGGCGAGAATGAGTTGGGCTTACTTGAATTTCGTTGAACCTTTGGATAACAGCACCTCATACACTTGGTTAACCTTCATCACTAAAGAGGTCATCCATGAACTAAACATAAGGGCTTCTTCGAAGCCAACAAAAGTCAGAAGATGCGTAATGGGACTTATGGTAAAAATGGCTTCCCTCTTCATCATCCTTCATTTTTTCCCTTATTATTGGTATGAGATAAACTAATTTGTGCACCCATTTGACAATAGTATTGGCTTTGTGAGCATGTGCATTTAATTAATCAAGGAGACCCACACAACATTCCAAGGTTCATCAAGTGGAGGCTTGGTGACCTAAGCAAGGCATTGCGTACAATCAACTTGGACTCTCACGATCCTCTTTTGGTAAACATGATATAGGGTTATATTTTTTTTGGTAGAAGTTGTTATATCCATTATAAATAAGTTGTAGTGCTACATTGTAAACATATCCATTCCCTAAAAATTATTATATAACCATGTAAGTCCACAACTATTATATGTGTGTTATATTTATGATTGTGGGCTCCCCGACAGGCGCGCGCCCAAAAGAAGAGTCGCCAACCAGATTTTGAGACGGATGATCCAAGAAACCGAGAGTCTATTTGAAAGGCATTTTGATCTAACGAAAACATCGACATTTTTGGGTTCGGGAGCCATGTTACGAATGGGGAAGATTTTATTGAAAAGAGCATCCCACTCGCCCGGTAGAACCGGTCTCTACTAAACGTTTTTAGAAGGGAAATTTTAAATATCTTTTGGAAAATGAAAACTCTTCAACAAACAAGTAGGGGGGAAGGAACATGGGAAATATATCACATTGACGTGCACGTGGTGCTGTCTGTACAAGAATGATAAAGATGATGTGAAAGAAAAGAGCTTTTTAATTGAAATTGCCCGGATCTCAATTTCCTTCTTGTACGGCGTATTGTAATACCGCGCACGGCTTTATAGTACGCCGTGCAGGGTATTTTCTCTGTTTTTAGGTTATCGTTAAGTTTCAGAACACCACCTGGCGTATGGAGTAGAACGCATGAGGTTTTTAACAAACATCAGATGGTGCTTTCGTCACTGGACCATTTTGAGATGGTACCATTCTTTCAAGCCATGAACATAAAAATAGTTTTTTAATGCGTTTAACCATCCAAAATGATCAAAGAAGCTTTGTTTATAAAACATCGCTTGTAGATATGGTCTTATTTTGAAAACCCCGACATCTGATATTGTGGTAACAAAACAAGCCTGACAGAGCATGGTTATGATCCAGGCAGTTTGAACAAGAAAACAGTAGCCAACAAACGATCGTGCGCTTGAACACACTACGCCATGCGATGTATCAAAGCGCCACGCGGCGTTGTGTGCCCAACACAGGGGCTGTTTTAGCTTTAGAAAATGATTATGAAGTCAGTCTTTAACCAAAAAGGGTTAAGTTGGATTGTGGAAAGGTTCCCTCAGGATCAGTACAGAGCCTAATCCAAGGAAACTTAGTTTCGTACCTTTGATCTTGAGCTTGGATGAAGACTGATGATGGTGGACGGGTGTTAGTAAGGTTGGTTGAGAAGAGGAGGTTGTGGATATGAGTAACAGATGCGTATATTGGGTAGTTGGGACCTTAAAGTGAGTAAAAGACTCACTTCAATGGTGAGGAGAAAAATAGGGGATTTTTAAGGAAGAAAAAGCCTAGAGAATGTTTTTAGAGTAACCTTCTCAAGACTTGGGAGTGAGGAATGGGTGTGAAAGCATGATAAGAGAGAAAAAGAATTCAAGGCCTCTTTCCCTTAAGTGGATGGGTGTATTTATAGGCAAGAGCCAAGGATTTTGAATTCAAATGGGGGAGGTATTTCTTGGGCGGGCTGGAGTGCCTTTTTCAGCTTAGCTAACTTGTAGCTGTGGCTCAAGTGGGCGTGGCCGACATCTAGCTGAGCCAGTCAGAACTTTACCCAAAATGCCATGCAGTTGACCTCATGACCTCGTGCGGCATAATGAGATTTATTATGCCGCGTGGCGTAGAGATGTGCCATACGGTACTAAGGGTCCAATTCCGGACCTTAGGCTTTTGGGTTTATTTCTGGGCTTATGGGTTTGTTTCTGGATTTATGGGTTGGCTCATTTGGGTTGAGGGAGTCCTTTTTCCAAGCTCATGAAGGTATTGTTTCCTTTATTTCATTATCGAGATATTTAAAGAACCTTTAAGGTCCAGATTGAGGTGTCTACAGTAGTCCCTCTTTAACGTAACTCGAACACCATTGATTGGTGCAAGTAACGCTTAAAGAATAGACATCCCAATTCGTTGCTCTAAAAGCCTTTAAACGGAGACAAAAACATATGAAAACTGAAATGCAAGCAAGTGGCAATAGCGGTCGCGCTCGTGAAGCTGCCTACGTACCCTATTGTAAGGATCAAACCAACGTAGTTTGATTGGGACAATGCAAGCAAAATGAGTCCCAGGGACAAATAATAGAACCATGCAATAAATTTTGAGAAGATTGAATGCCGGTGGTGCTCAATGTTTTGAATTTAAGTGTAAATAACTGCGTGTGCGAGACGAGCCTTCGAAGAGCGAAAATAGCAAGACGATCCATCAGGGGGTAATTTGGGACAAGCCCTCGGATGGCGAAAATAGCTGGACGGGCCTTCAGGAGGTAATTTGGAATGAGCCCTTGGAGGGCAAATAATTTGGGATGAGCCTGTAGACACCCTATTTTGGACTTTCCAGATTAGTTTACGTACGGTCTTTAAATTCCCCGATGATGAAACGGATCAAGAACACCCCAGAAATGTTAGTGTGTTTGAGCTTCGAGCATTTCAAAAACCCTTTCAAATCCCTTTCAAACTCTCTAAACCCGAACCAAAAGGCCTCAACAAAACCCTACTTGCTTACGCCAATGCTTTCTTGGCGTGCGCTGGTCCTCTGCCACGTGTCAGTCATCGGTCAACTTTGACCGTTGACCAGATTTGACCTGGCGTACGCCAGGTATTTAGTGGCGTACGCCAAGTCAACTTTCGGTCAAACTTGTGTTTTTTAGCATGCAGAAGCCATGGGTAGGGGTCTACAGCATAGGGGAACCTTCCAATCCATTAAAAAAATCAATCTCGGCCGGGGGACATTTTCTTACACCCATCCCATCACTTTTCCCTCTCATCCAATGGGAGTGAAGGCTTAAGGGCTAAGGCACCAGCCCCTTTGCCTGGCCTTAACCCCCCTCTCTCCCTTTTCCCTATATATACCCTCATATGCTTCCATGAGAAAAGGTTACCAAAAACTTGTAGCATTTAAGTTACCTCTCTCTCTCTCTCTCTCCATTAGTCCCTTATTCTTTCTTCCTTCTCATTGAGAGAGAAGCAGCAAGAAACTCTCCCATATACTACAATATACATCCATCCACACTCACCATCCTCCTTTCAAGCCTCAAGTTCAAAGCTCAAACACCTTTCAAATCCAAAAGCCAAAGGTATACATCTTTGTACTGCTCTCTGTTCTGATCCCTGAGGGGAGCTAATAGGGTCAGGGCTGGTAATCAATACCAGTCCTAGCCCCAAAGCTGTCAAGATTTCAAAAACAAAAAATACGTTTCTGACTAGAATCGGCGTGCGCCGGTCATAGGCTCGCGTACGCCGGTCCGTGACAGTACGTACAGTTTTAAAATTTGATCTGTCTGGGATCTGTCTGGACCCGTCGTACGCCACCTTTTAGGTGGCGTACCGAAGGTCCTAGACCTCCAAAACTGGCGTACTCCAGTTGCGAAATGGGGTCTAGATCTTTGTTTCATGCTTTATTTCTTGTCTATTCATCACCTTATTGCATGCTAACAACCAATTTCCAGCTTTCTGTATTTATAACTGTATACGTGTAGCATTTCAATTGTAACGCCCCCAAAATCAGGGTACGTTAAGAAGCATTTATTACATAATAAAAAGAGTTTATTACATTATAAATACTTCAAAGAGGTACAATTATTCAACAAGGAAAGAAAACTAAGGCTTCCTAACTACAGCTCCTCTTGCTTCTTCATACTAGCCAGCTCCTCAGCTCCGGACGCCTCCAAGTGAACGGTCCATCTTGATCATCTACAAGATCTGACACATTATACCGGCGTCGCCACCAATATAATATGCCAGGGTCACCAAAAGGCAACACCGTGAGCTACGAAAGCTCAATAGAGTAACCCTACCCACTAACCCTTAACTTATAACAACACAACAGACAGTAGCAATGATACATCCACAATCTAACTACCGTTGGTGTCCAAGATTCTCCGAGTTTCTCCTACGCGACTCATCGTAGACCGTGTCAATCATTCTTATTTACAAAACATCTTTCAAAACATTTGCATTGGCTCCGTACCGCGGATAACCAAGCCTTTCAAAAAAATATCTTTAGCATTGGCTCCGTACCGCGGATAACCAAGCCACACACCCAACCTCGGTTCCGCCGTTCCGGGTTCCCGAGTATCCTCACAATGGTTCCGCCGCACCGGGTTCCCATTGGCACACAATTGCATTGGCTCCTCTCCGCGGATAACCAAGCTAAACCTCACCATGGTTCCGCCGGTCCGGGATCCCATGGGAACACACACACCCTCACAATGGTTCCGCTGCTCCGGTTTCCCATTGGAACACACACACACCTCACACAATGGGCAAGTCCGGCCACATTGCGGATTTCAAAACATTTCAACATTTACAAACACACCCTAGGTGTCATGTCACTAACTTTCTCGATAGAGGTGTCTCGTTACATGCAAAGACTCCGTGGTAAGACATATCACATACGTAAACAACAAATCATACTTCATAACTTTGAAATCAAACTAGCAAGATCATCTAATCATTTAGCATGCTTAAAACATAAATTTGTGAGTTCAACATACTCCCCATCCTTTTCATTAATTCAAAAGAACACATTTCAAATATTGTCATTGATAGCAATAGATAACCTTATCATAAACTAAAATAACAAAATTTATACTAGGGAGAATGTGTAGAGATTAATCTACCTTGATCCGAAACTAGTCGGGGCCGAGTAAGCTAGGTGGAAAATCCTACGGCGGTGAAACTTCCGAATCTGGACCGAACTTCGGACGGCAGTAACTCGGTCAATCTTTGGCCGAATAGAGTCGTTCTTGGGTCTAGAACGAAGCTCTCTAAACCCTCTACAACTCTCGAGAAGAAAGTTAATCCTAGAAACGAACCTAGGTTGGAGAAAAATGAGGATAAAGGAGTGGACAGTGAGCTGTCCAGAAAAGAAAATCCAGAAATTTTACTGAACTTCGGATGGCAATATCTGGGTCATTTCTGAACCGATTGGGGTGATTCTTGAGCCTAACTTCAAGGTTTCGAAGCGCTCTACAACTCTCCAGAAGGAAGTTGATCCTAAAAACTACTCTAGACAGGAGGAAACAGAGGATTTCCGACGGGACAGTGGCTGCCCAGAAACTGGAAATGGAAATTTCTAGAGAGAAGGAAGAGCAAATGCTTGAGGTGTGCTTTGAAAGGCTTGGAATGGCCTTCTATTTATAGGCAAAGGGCTTGGCCTTCTCCTCTCTCTCTTTCTAAGTCTCACCTTGACACTTGGCAATGAATCTTGAAAGATCAAAACTAATCCTAGACTTGTAAGGCTATACTTGTACCTTGGTGATATTCTTGGATCAAATGGAGGGTTAAGATGATAATGGTACATGATCCAAGGGTTAAGAAGCTTGCTAGGTGTCCAAGAAGTATATCTAGTCATATCTAACTTTTAAGCACAAATCAAGGAAAATCCTAGGCTTGCATGGCTAGGTTAGTACTAGATTTGATTCTTGGATCAAATGGAAGGATGAGATGAGATTGGTCACAATCCAAGGGTTAAGAAAATTCCAATTAAAATGGAAATATCCATGGAAAATCAAAGGAAAATCCTAGCTTGTAAGGCTATGGTGTACCTTGGAGAGATTTTGCATCCAATTGGAGGGTTGAGATGAGAATTGTACACCATCCAATGGTTAGGAAGCTTGCTAGGTGAATATATGGGAGTACAAGGTGTAAGGATTTGATTTTGGAAGGAATAAATCTCTTGGATTTGAAGTACACATCACAAATCAAGCCAAAGCAAATATCAAATCTCCTTCCCTCTCTCCTCCGTCTCTCTCTCTCTCTCTCTCTCTCTCTCTCATTCGGCTCTCTCTCTCTCCCTCTCTCTCTCTCACGGCCTCTCTCTCCTCTCTCTCTCTCTCTCTCTCTCTCTCTCTCTCCCAAGTACACACACACATGTATCTATATGCATACCAAGTTCAAGAAAACAATAAACAAAAAGGAAATTGTACTAGAGATCAAAGGAGATTTAAAAGGGCAAGATTTTCCCCATTAAACTAATCAATAAAAATCACCAAGTACTTATATATATATATACACATGTACCAAATGATCTTGGAAGATCAAAATCCCAATAAAATAATGCCAAGGGTACTTTAGGAAATCTTAGTACTATTACTTTTATATTAAAATAATGGATACTTAACACATGGGTTTAAAGGAAAAGATAAAATAAATCAACCCATGTACTTAGGTGGAAGAATAACCTATTACCCAATGGGTAATAACCACCCTAACTTTTATTATCCAATGGATAATAGTTGCTAGGGAGATTAAACATTAAAGTAATCCAAAAAGGTACTTTAAAATAATCAAAAAGTTACTTTTTACTATTCATAGCACTTTAATAAAGTAGACATTTAATATAAACTAATGGGGTTTCTATTATCCAATGGATAATAGTTTCCCAAACATTTATTGTCCAATGGACAAAGAAAATAACCAATTTGATTAAAAGAAAAAGAATATTAAAATTCTTAGTCTATGGTTCAAAAGGTTCAAAATGTTCAAAAGGTTCAAGGGGGGCAAAACGGTCATTTTGCGGTTAGGGAAAAGTAACTAGGTAACTTCCTAGCTTAGTTTATCCAATCGAATGGTTAAAAACTAGTTAGGCTTGCTAAGCGGACTAAAGCGCAAAGAATTCAAATTTCAAGGGGCAAAAACGTAATTATGAAAAACTTTTAAAAGGTAAATCCAAGTAATAACAATAAAATTCAAATATTTAACGAAATTTTTAACGACCGAAAATCAGGGTCGTTACATCAATACTTGCTTTCTTTTGCTTTAAAAGGCCTCTGGGGTGTTTCTAGTCATGTTCCAGAACCCAGATGATGTAAAGCCAAACACTGGATAGCATGCAAGCCTGGCGTACGGTCCCCATGGGGTGGCGTACGGCATGTTTGTCAAAGACCAGTGCCTGGCCCTTACATCACAGATCAATCCTGGCCTCTTTCTCCTCCCCACACTATTTATGTGGTCAGCCTTGCTGTTTTCCCTAGCTCTTAGCCATTTCTTACATCTGCCTGCCTGTAATATGTACATAAACTATGTTATCAACTGCGTGGTTTGTCCTGGGTGTGCGCTGGTCCATTCCAGAGCCCAGAGGGTTGAGAGCAAAAGCTGTAGGAATTGGCAGGGTAGTGTACGCCAGCTTTTAGGTGGCGTGCGCAGGGTGTGTTGGCGTGCAGTGGCTTGGCCATTGCGTGCCAGCATGTTGCCTGCTCACGCACCCGACGAGCAGCGTACATCATCCCGTTGAACCCTTTGCAGTGCTTGTTCTCAATCTATATTCTTGCGTTAATTCAATTCGAGCAAGCAAACCATCATCCATAAACATTTTGTCATATAAACTGCAAGCTGTTACAGTATTAATCCCCATTAACTGTTCCCCCGCCCTAACTGGCTAAAAATGATTGAACGAGAGAAAAATGCGAATGTTTTACAAAATGCCCGAGTAGAGACCGATCTCCGGATTGGGCGAGAGGGGTGCCATAAAACCCTTCACCTCTCGTAACCTGCCTCCCGAACCTCAGATATCGAAGGTGACGACGGACCAGTCTACGCCTTTTTCAAATCAAATCAAACTCTTTTTCGAATCAAAGCAAAACGTAGCAAGCGTTCTCGAGTTCGGTTCCTTGGGTGCCTCACCGCTAAAACCCGAGTGGCAACTCTGAATCGAAGCGTTTCGCCGCGCTGTTTTCTAAAGAGGGCCGCAAACCAAAATCGGGCGATTTTTCGGGGCGCGTGCCCATAGTGGCGACTCTACTGGGGACAATCGCATTAATTAGTATTTGGCGATTAATACATAAAGGAACAATTTTCAAAAGCTTGTCAAAACAGTACGCTTCGCGCTGCTGAAGAACGGAATGGTAACGTAACAGGATCTCAGCATCCGACCAATCCGAACTGGGGCTTTTACTATTGTTCACTTATGTAGTTTTCTCCAAGTATTGATTAATGAAAGTGAGCCAAGCTTCAAAGGGCATTTCGAAATCTTGCATTTCTCTCTCATTCAAATCATTCTTCGGCATTTCTCCATTTGCATCGATGTTGGATAAGCCCCGTTGAGGCGTTTTGGGTAACCGGCACAATTTACTGGAGCCCGGGGTCCTCGAATGCCCAACAACCTTGGACGATGATAAGTCATAATACCGTTCGACCATCGCTTTGCTGCACGCATTGCAATGGGAGGTATACCGTGCCTTTAGTCAGAGGAACCCCTTTAAGCCAAAACCGGCCTCTACATGCGTACAAAGCACTAGAACCTTTCAAACTAAGACAGGAACCTGCAGGGTAGGATTACTTGCATCTAACCCCTATAAACTGTCTATGTGTTACTGCTTTCCTTATCGCATGTCTGTACATACATACATCCCGCTTTGCGTAGGAGCATGCTAGGGCGGCTTTTAGGTTGGTCTCGAGTTCGTCTCATGATTGTTAGGGCCCTGCCATGGACCGATGAAGAGTCGTGCATCTCGATGTTGCGCGTTATCAATTTTCAAAAAAATCCTTGAGTCAGCGAGACTTTGGGAAATCAGGACTGTTTAAGTCTCTCGTCTAAACCTACTCGAAGTTTCAAACAGAAAACTAGGAACAACGAAGAGAACGTCGTGATACCCACACCATCCCGGTTAAAGTGCTAATCACTTACACCATCAAGGCTCCGGCACAGTGCTGCTTACGCCACTTCGGTTATGGTATCACGCCATTTGCACCGAGTTGTTCCGACCTCCAAGGTTGAAACTTTGAAGAAGGAGCAGTCAAAAGGCTTAGATTTTCTTGACATCTCTTAGTGTCCATCGACTCAAAACAAGGATACACCGTCGAAAAGAAATCCGAGGATTCTATGGCAGCGTCCGAACAGCGTCCGAACAGCGTGAGTTGGACTCCCTCTAGTGTTAGAGTCTAGGAGGACACCGACGATGATGACATGCGCATTGCATTCTTTCAAATTCTTTCAAAAGCTTGTTGCAGGAACACCACTGAGTTCTCATTTACTTTGCTGTCCAAAGCTCTAGGCCATCACCCTCACCGATCATCAATCCAAAATGACAACACAAACAGATATGGCTGAACTGAAGAGGGTTGTAGAGGAACTAAGTCACAAAATGGACAAACAAATGATCATGGTCCAGGGACTGGTTGATCTCTTTACCACCATAGCCCCGCAGTCGGATATGGGGCCAATCAAGGAATCCTCTCAAGCCTGCCACGCTCCTGCTGTCGGAAAGTGCTCAAAGGATATGTTCAAAGACCTGGCTGAGTTTCATGAAGCCAGGACTCACCTGAAGGAGAATGTTGGATCCTTTTTCAAAGCCCATGCTGAAAGGGAGGATATGTGCAATAAAGAAATCAATCCCAAAGGCAAAAGAGTGCATCATGTTCCTCAATCCGATCGTCGGAACCCACCAAGGACCTTCTCTCGCTTTTCCACACCGTTGTCCTCAGTTTATGAGAAGCTCCTCGAAGCTGGCTTCCTCAAGCCACTCCTTCCAGCTCCTTCACCTCGAACACTTCCGGCATCCTACAATTCAAATGCCTATTGTGCTTTCCATCAAATGTCTGGCCATCTCACCGATGCCTGCTTTCGCCTTCGACATGCCATTCAAGATCTCATCGATAATGGCACCATTCCAGCTCCATTCCTATTAAAGCCCAAAGTCATTTCCAAGCTCATGCCTCAACACGGTTCCAACCCACATGTTAGCCAGATATCCATCAGCTCCACTCAAATCAACCCAAGCTCCACCATATTCAATCATAGCCTCCACATCATCCCGAAAAATCAATCCAAGCCAATCTTGTCTCTCCCGCCCGAACCTAAGGTTAACCTGATGGCCAAAGGTGAAATTGAGATCCTTACTGACGACACCTATGTTGACAGTGATGAGCCTGCAAAGGTGGAATTCGAGAGGGAACTTAATCAATCAAAGGAGAAGACGGACAGGCTGTGATCCTGTAATCATGAGGACTTTGGGGCTGTTGTTCAAGGAGTTCCTTCAAGTGGGTCTGGCCGAAGAAGCCAAAGTGATGCTGCTTGGGCCTGTTGTCCTCTAGCTCCCGCCTCTCTGAAAGGAAGTCAATGGTAACTATAAATATTGCATTTTCAAGTCGCGTCTATTTTGCATTGACACTTTTGAGTCTAAGTCTGACACAATGTCTGTCAAGTCGTCTAAGTCTAGCTTTGAGTCGGAGTTCGTGCCTTTTGGCCCTCTATGTCGTAGCTTCAATTCTCGATTCGAGTCATTTTGCTGTACTTGGCAACCCCGAGGGTTTTATGATATGCATTATCCTGCTTCTAAGTACTTTGCTGGCTTTTGATAAACTGTGTCGACCCTGACGACGAAGGGATAGATTTCGATGGGAATCTCCCCAAGGAAATGTGTTCCTTCGCCGAAAGGGAAGACGAAAGGCATGCTCAGCCTCTAAAAGAAGAAGTAATTTCTAATAAACTTGAAAGATGAGGTAGACCCCTAGAAGCTTCAAATTGTTTCGGCGCTATCCCCAGAAGAGCATTGTGCCCGTTCAAAGAATTCAACATCTTGGCATGGTCTCACAAAGACACGCCTGGTGTCGATCATGAGACAAAGAAGTATTGAATCCCTTACTACCGAATGCCAAGCCAGAAAGCAGAAGCTCAGAAGGCTCCAGGCCTTATACCATGTTCAAAACAGTAACAATAGTGTTCCATCAAGCGCACATTAAAAAGGTGCAAAAGTGATTTGGAATGAGACATTTCCAACCAAAGCAGTAATGTCCTTTTCACTATCAAGGCCATTCTATCTGGGGCCACAATCAAAGCTCATCAATCTCAACGGCAACGGATTCAATACCGTGGTCTACATGGATCAATTCAAGTGCTACTTTTCCCTGAGAGATGCTCGTTGGATCAAAAGCCACAAGGGTGGGCGATTCCAAGCAAAAGTTAGAGCAACCTGTTAGACCGAAAACCTAAGGAGGCGGTCTAGGCAAAAATAAATAGGCAAAATCAAAAAAGCTCGCTAGACCGAAAACCTGTTAAGGCGGTTCTAGGCAAAAGTTAGAGTGTAAAAGGAGAGGTAAAATACATGAGTGAACCTTGGCCTGAACTACGTTTTGACCTGATTCTCCAAAAGGGGATACGTAGGCAGTCTCTTTCTTCGAGACTCGGTCATAATCTATCAACTGGATCTCAAGTTTTGGCTTTGGTGCACCACGTTGGCCGCCTGAACTATGTTTTGACAAATCCTTTCTCGAAGTTCGGTCACGGTCTATCAATTGGATCCAAGACTCGGTACATCGCCATAGTCAAGAAGAAGACAAGCTTCATTTGTGTAGAATTGGGAAAAACCTTTTGTCTTTCAATTTTATTTCAAACTACTTCTTCAATTTCAAAGCTGAGAAAAAAGTCTTAAAATAACTGAGCATCAAAAACAGAATGAAATGCTAGAGGTCCCAATGGGCTCACAGTTTATTCTAAGTTAGCGAAGTCTAGTGTGAGCAACCGCAACAGACTTGTAGTCATGTGCTAATTTGAGGTTCACGCTCACTTGTTCAAAGTGATGCGCGTTGGTTTCAAACCCGCGTGCGCTTATTTGATTCCTAGAGCAAGCAACAGTAGGCAGCCATCATGCCTACCAAATATTTTGGACTCCTGCGGGGGTACCTCAAGTTTAAATCAAGGTCTCGGTGCCTCGAAAGTTGTTCTATCATTCAAAGCACCTCGAATATCATTCAATGGGCTTTTGCCAAGTTTTGTCATGCCGTGCAAGTCATACGGACCTTATGTGACTACACGGGGGTGTCGGTTTCAGTCCGGGCCTATACGAGTCATTCCATTGGTGTCTTTTTGTCCATTTTTGCGGTATTTTTCGAATGTTTCAGTCTGTTTCCCATTCTGGGGCTTTCTTCTCAATTTTGTTTGTTCGTACAGGTCATTGTACATCTATTTGACCTTACGCAAGTGTCAGTTTCACCCGTCGAGGAATATTTGAGGTTTGGCTCATTATTGCCCAAAATCTCATTATTTTCCATGCGTCTAAAAAGTCTATGTCTTATCCTGGGGCTCTTTCTCCCTTTTCATTCAAGCTAGACGAGTTTATACATATATGTGTATATGTCGGCTTAGTTCACTTGTCAATGCAAATTAGATATTAGTGGTGGGTTTATACGCTTTTCCTCAAAGGAAAGTCAAAAAACGGAAAAATGCAATTTTTACATTGCTACCCTAGCTTCTATCTCCTATCCAAGCAAATGGAATCTCATGAACAGCAAGAGCATGTCAGCCTAAGGCCGAGCAAATCATATCTATGGGGCACATCCGCCCAAGCATCAAGGAGCAGGCACGCAGGTCCAATACCGCTGCTAAATGTCAACTAGGAACACGCCGGCCCACTCAATGCCCCTCTATTTTGGCAAGCAAGCCCGAAACTCAAAAGCAGAGGGCAGTAAAGTAATAAGACTCAGTGGTAGTCCTCAAGCGTTGTCGTCCTCTTAGGAGCCGCCCTTAGCTTGTGTCTGCATTGTCAATGTGTGCATTCAATTTAGTACATATCATTGCATATTGTATATCAACTGTGGAAAACAGGAAAGGCCTTTCAAGTGCTAAGGCATGCTTATCCAACATCGAAACCAGCAAGTAGTCAAGATTTTGGGGTTTCGTACCTCGGATCAAGTCACTACTGGAACTAGAGCCGAAACCACTACTTTGGGATAGTGCAATTATAAAGGGGGTGCCACAGGCCGTCCTTCGTATCCATTTCTCCATGGCAAATGTCAAGTACAAAGCCTCACTGTCCCACTCCGCTAGCACCTAGAGCACACTCTGACGATCATAATACAATTCAAAGCAGCAATGACTTGTGCTACTCAATTCCAAGTTCACCGACGGCACATTCATCCTGAAGAATGATCCTCCAGTCTAAATCAATTCAATCAACGACGGTCAGTCATATCGTCCTTCAAATCAATTCAATCAACGACGGTCAGCCATGTCGTCCTTCTAATCAATTCAATCAATGGCTGTCAGCCATATCGTCCTTCTAATCAATTCAATCAACGACGGTCAGCCATATCGTCCTTCTAATCAATTCAATCAACGACGGTTAGCCATATCGTCCTTCTAATCAATTCAATCAACGACGGTCAGCCATATCGTCTTTCAAATCAATTCAATCAACGACGGTCAGCCATATCGTCCTTCAAGTCAATTCAATCAACGACGGCCAGCCATATCGTCCTTCAAATCAATTCAATCAACAACGGTCAGCCATATCGTCCTTCTAATCAATTCAATCAACGACGGTCAGCCATATCGTCCTTCTAAATCGATTTAATCAACGACGGTCAGCCATATCGTCCTTCAAATCATCAATCAATGACGGTCAGCCATATCGTCCTTCAAATCAATTCAATCAACGACGGTCAGCCATGTCGTCCTTCTAATCAATT
This sequence comes from Rhododendron kiyosumense, assembly GCA_019656275.1. Lineage (NCBI taxonomy): Eukaryota > Viridiplantae > Streptophyta > Magnoliopsida > Ericales > Ericaceae > Rhododendron > Rhododendron kiyosumense. The sequence continues at coordinate 36,033 of BPLS01030538.1, read as the reverse complement.
CAATCAACGACGGTCAGCCATATCGTCCTTCTAATCAATTCAATCAACGACGGTTAGCCATATCGTCCTTCTAATCAATTCAGTCAATGATGGTCAGTCATGTCGTCCTTCAAATCAATTCAATCAACAACAGTCAGTCATGTCGTCCTTCAAATCAATTCAAATCAACGACAGTCTACCCGTCCTTCAAATCAATCAACGACGATCAACCGTGTCACCCTTCAAATCAACGATGGCCTACCCTTCCGACCAATTCTATCTCTCAACGGCGATCAAAATATCGTTTGCTTACATCCTTCAACGGCATTCAGAATATCGTCCACCGGTCAAATCAACGATGGTCCGTGTCATCCTCGATGATGACCCACCGTCCAGCTCAGCAACGGTCTGTCCGTCCGATTTCAAATCAACGACGGTCTACCCGTCCGATTTCAAATCAACGACGGTCCTCCCATCCAATGTCAAATCAACGACGGTCCACCCATCCAAATGATTCTTTCCCCAACAGAGTCCGTATTCTTGAATTGGATTATTCCTTAGGAGAGTCCGCCTTCTACGGCAGCCCGTTCTGTCTTTCCAATTCCATCAAGTCAACGACGGTCCACCTGTCCATATTACCTTCAACCGCGGCAATCTGTCTGATGATCCGCTCACTCAAAATCAAACAGGTTCTTTAAAATTCATGTTCTGGATAGCCTCAAAGAGGGTGTCTAGAAAACCTTTGACGTTACTTGTATCAAGTAATATTGCTCCAAGTGCCGTCAAATGGGGGCTCCTGTAGACACCCTATTTTGGACTTTCCAGATTAGTTTACGTACGGTCTTTAAATTCCCCGATGATGAAACGGATCAAGAACACCCCAGAAATGTTAGTGTGTTTGAGCTTCGAGCATTCCAAAAACCCTTTCAAATCCCTTTCAAACTCTCTAAACCCGAACCAAAAGGCCTCAACAAAACCCTACTTGCTTATGCCAATGCTTTCTTGGCGTGCGCTGGTCCTCTGCCACGTGTCAGTCATCGGTCAACTTTGACCGTTGACCAGATTTGACCTGGCGTACGCCAGGTATTTAGTGGCGTACGCCAAGTCAACTTTCGGTCAAACTTGTGTTTTTAGCATGCAGAAGCCATGGGTAGGGGTCTACAACATAGGGGAACCTTCCAATCCATTAAAAAAATCAATCTCGGCCGGGGGACATTTTCTTACACCCATCCCATCACTTTTCCCTCTCATCCAATGGGAGTGAAGGCTTAAGGGCTAAGGCACCAGCCCCTTTGCCTGGCCTTAACCCCCCTCTCTCCCTTTTCCCTATATATACCCTCATATACTTCCATGAGAAAAGGTTACCAAAAACTTGTAGCATTTAAGTTACCTCTCTCTCTCTCTCTCCATTAGTCCCTTGTTCTTTCTTCCTTCTCATTGAGAGAGAAGCAGCAAGAAACTCTCCCATATACTACAATATACATCCATCCACACTCACCATCCTCCTTTCAAGCCTCAAGTTCAAAGCTCAAACACCTTTCAAATCCAAAAGCCAAAGGTATACATCTTTGTACTGCTCTCTGTTCTGATCCCTGAGGGGAGCTAATAGGGTCAGGGCTGGTAATCAATACTAGTCCTAGCCCCAAAGCTGTCAAGCTTTCAAAAACAAAAAATACGTTTCTGACTAGAATCAGCGTGCGCCGGTCATAGGCCCGCGTACGCCGATCCGTGACAATACGTACAGTTTTAAAATTTGATCTGTCTGGACCCTGCGTACGCCACCTTTTAGGTGGCGTACCGAAGGTCCGAGACCTCCAAAACTGGCGTACTCCAGTTGCGAAATGGGGTCTAGATCTTTGTTTCATGCTTTATTTCTTGTCTATTCATCACCTTATTGCATGCTAACAACCAATTTCCAGCTTTCTGTATTTAGAACTGTATACGTGTAGCATTTCAATACTTGCTTTCTTTTGCTTTAAAAGGCCTCTGGGGTGTTTCTAGTCATGTTCCAGAACCCAGATGATGTAAAGCCAAACACTGGATAGCATGCAAGCCTGGCGTACGGTCCCCATGGGGTGGCGTACGGCATGTTTGTCAAAGACCAGTGCCTGGCCCTTACATCACAGATCAATCCTGGCCTCTTTCTCCTCCCCACACTATTTATGTGGTCAGCCTTGCTGTTTTCCCTAGCTCTTAGCCATTTCTTACATCTGCCTGCCTGTAATATGTACATAAACTATGTTATCAACTGCGTGGTTTGTCCTGGGTGTGCGCTGGTCCATTCCAGAGCCCAGAGGTTTGAGAGCAAAAGCTGTAGGAATTGGCAGGGTAGTGTACGCCAGCTTTTAGGTGGTGTGCGCAGGGTGTGTTGGCGTACAGTGGCTTGGCCATTGCGTGCCAGTATGTTGCCTGCTCACGCACCCGACGAGCAGCGTACATCATCCCGTTGAACCCTTTGCAGTGCTTGTTCTCAATCTATATTCTTGCGTTAATTCAATTCGAGCAAGCAAACCATCATCCATAAACATTTTGTCATATAAACTGCAAGCTGTTACAGTATTAATCCCCATTAACTGTTCCCCCGCCCTAACTGGCTAAAAATGATTGAACGAGAGAAAAATGCGAATGTTTTACAAAATGCCCGAGTAGAGACCGATCTCCGGATTGGGCGAGAGGGGTGCCATAAAACCCTTCCCCTCTCGTAACCTGCCTCCCGAACCTCAGATATCGAAGGTGACGACGGACCAGTCTACGCCTTTTTCAAATCAAATCAAACTCTTTTTCGAATCAAAGCAAAACGTAGCAAGCGTTCTCGAGTTCGGTTCCTTGGGTGCCTCACCGCTAAAACCCGAGTGGCGACTCTGAATCGAAGCGTTTCGCCGTGCTGTTTTCTAAAGAGGGCCGCAAACCAAAATCGGGCGATTTTTCGGGGCGCGTGCCCACAGAGCCCTCGGAGGGCAAAAATAGCGAGACGGGCCTTTAGGAGGTAATTTGGGACGAGCCCTTGGAGGGCAAAAATAGCAAGACGAACCCTCAGGGGGTAATTTGGGACGAGCCCTCAGAGGGCGAAAATAGCAAGACAAACCTTCAGGAGGTAATTTGAGATGAGCCCTCGGAGGGCGAAAATTATGACGGGTCTCGGAGGACGAAAATTGAAATGGGTTCCCAGAGGACGAAAACTGCGGCGAGTCCCAGAGGACGAACATCGAAACATATGTTAACCAAGGCACATCATCCTAACAGATTTTCCTTGTAAATGACCGGAATATTTGATTCCCGAGGGGGATTTTGGTGGCTGGGTTGAACGATTTCTGAGAAAAGTGATTTATCCATGCAAAGATGGAATGCCGCGTGGCCTAGTACTGTGACGCAAGATGTTTCAATTTCTCATGCAACTCTTCGATTTCCGAGAATAGCCGGTTGGTTTGAGGGCGCATTAATATAGGCATGCCCTTTCACAGCTTCAATGTCTTTTCAAGGGTGGTGGTGCCTCATTCCATGCACCACCTCCAAAATTCTCGAGTCCCCTCAATTTCTTTCACACTTTTTTCGTACTACAGCAGGTTTACGAGAAATGGCAAACAACGACGATCTTGCCGCGTGAGTCACTTCTCTTGAGGCCAAGATGGCCTCGTACTGGGAAGAGATTAAACACCTTACTGTGCAAATCGCGAGGCTGATTACCACCATCAGCACTCTCCGCCGTGCGGTCTCTAACCTTCAAGACTTCGCCTTCGATCAGTTGGATGACAAGAACGATCCCAAGTTCGCTTTGGGGCACAAGTCGGAGGAGACTGCGAAGGATTCTGAGGGGAATCCGAACGGTTCTAACGACCATTCGAATAGGGCGAACGATGCTTCCAATGGGAAGAGTGATTGAGGATGAAGAAGAAGAAGAAGGAGGAGGAGGAGAAGGGCAGTAGGACCTTTTTTCACTCTTTTTTTTTTTTTTCCTTGTTTTTTTTTCCTTTTCCCCCCCCTTTTTTTTTTTGAATGTAATGAAAGTTCCGGGGGTTGCCCTGGTTGAATCAATGGAATGAAGGCCTTTTTCTCCCTATATTTGCTTGCGTATTTCCTTTTCTTTGTTCGTGCATGAAGCATCATAGCCCCAATCACCATAAGAACTGTTCTCAGAATTCGAACTGTCAAAATAGCCTAGAATGTCGTGCGTAGCTTATAGAAGGACGCGCGGTATGCTAAGACGAAACATTGTGCCGTGCGCTTCAGCCAAAACACCATGTGGCACTATAGGCTATGAACCCAGTCCAACTTTAATTCCAGACGAACCAGTTCGAGCGGGGGATATATATACAGGTGAGGCGTGCACCGTACACCCCACCGTTAGAATTTCCCTTTCTCTCTCGTTCTCTCTGCTCTCTCTCTCTCTCAATGTCTCTCTCCTGATCATCTCTATCTCTCTCTCTGTCCACTCTCTCTCACATTGCAACCATGGATGATATAGACATGCCCGGTGGTGATCAACCACTGAGGGTCAAGATTACACCGCCCTCGGTCCATTCGGAGAGTGGTACGGTGATTGGGGAGGTTCTGGAGACCGTGGGGGTCTCGGCTCGAGCAGTCATGGCCGAGGTGGCCACGACCTCGGCTAGCGGCAGCGATAGCGTGGTGTTGGCCGGGTATAGCCAAGGTTCAGAGGGTTCGGGTGCAATGGAGCTAGGGGGTGAGGACGTGGCCATGGGCCAATCGGGGACAGTCGGTGATTCGGAAGAGAGAGCCGCGGAGGAGGAGACAGAGGCCTCTCCTGTGAGGGAGCCTCGGGCCGACTTGGAAAAAGCCCCCATTGTCGAGGAGGAGCGGGAGACTTCAGCCATGTTTGTCGACAGTGGCATAGGTGTGGGGTCGTCATATCCCATAGGTGTGGGTGACTACTTGGAGATGGCGCCCCTTGAGGACTTAGTGGAGACTTTACGGGGGGTACCCGAGCTGGCGGAGGCTTTGCTCAAGTCTCAGGAGAGGGAGCTCCGGGCCGAGCTCGAGACAGGAGCGGTCGAGGGACCACAGGTTGCGGAGGAGGAGGTTTTGGTCCCACGGAGGACCATGGCGGACGTGGCGGTTGCGATCCTGGGGCAGGACCGACCTTTTGCCGATGAGTCTTACGTGCCACTTCGGCACACAATGGTGCGCTCACTACTGGACGCCTATAAGCCAGAGAGAGCCATTTACGAAGAGTCCTTGGTCTTGAGGGACCCGCAGCAGCACTTGTCTTTGCGTCGAGTCGAGGTATGCTTTGATATTTGTATTTCAATGCAATGTACCATATTTCCTGATTCAATGCCCTTGATTATCATGCCATGCTTATTGAATCACATCTCTTTTTGTAACAGGAAATAAAGATCTCGTGTTACGGCGGAGCGGGCGACATGCCCCAGTTCTGGGAGAGGCTTCTGGAGGCCTCGAGGGGGATAGTGAGGGAGGTGGGTTTTGGTGAGTTCATCGGTGTGCTGATGAGGGCGAGCAGTGATCGCCAGGTGGTAAGGGCACTTGCCGAGAGGTGGTTGGATACGACAAACTCGTTCCACTTCTCTTTCGGCGAGATGACAGTGACGCCTTTGGATTTTGTGGCAATCACCAAGTTGAGGGTCGAAGGTGACCCAATCCATTACGACGCCATGGCGGGGCTGGACCCAGAGCTTCAAAGGTGCCTCTTAGGGTACAGGCTGAGAGCGATGAAGGGGGACGCTCTGTATGCCCAACTTTTAGACTTTTGGACGGAGCCTCTGATGGGTAGGGTCCAGGAGGAGCAGATGGCGAGGTGCTTCTTGTTGTTCATGCTCGGTGCATCCTTGTTTCCCAACAGGCGTAACCGAGTTCACTTGTCTTTCCTGCTTGCACTGGGGGCTATCGGGGAGATAACCTGTTTTGACTGGAGCGGTGCAACTTTGGGGGCGTGCTACGCCTTCATGGGGTCTCTTTCCCGAGGCGCGGGGAAGAGCCTCGGCGGCTACTAGCGAGTCTGGGAGGTATGCTTCAAAACCTTACTTTCAATACCTAGTTAGCTTTCCATTTGTGCATTTGTTACTATTTTGTGCTAACTCTTGATGCTTTGAACTCTTCAGCTTTGGACGTACGAGGTACTGGACATGTACCCTCCCACAACATCGTGCCCTCATGGTACTCCCTCGAGCCCTTCGTTGGTCGAAGGAGTACCGAGGGGTGAAGAAGGGAAAAGATGATATGAACGCCTATCGACTGTACCTGGACAAGCTGCGTCTTGACTAGGTATTCATGTTTCCCTGGTTTCTCAATCCTTGCTACTTATATACTGAATCAGTTTTCTGACAAGCGCTTCTAATTGTAGGTACATTGGCGCATCTAGGACTACTTTCAGGTCCCATTTGTGGCCTGTAGCCAGGACGTGATGAGAGGGAGGGTGCTTCTGGAGTCCCCTTACAGCTGGCAATGGTACCTGGGTGACTGGGTGTCACGTTAGTCACTGAGGCTGGACACTTTCTCAGTCCCTGGGCCGCTCTTTCCCCTCGTGCTGATGACGAGTGAGTATATGTTGGAGGAGGTTGAGCGGTTCACGCAGTCGGATCCTTAGCTCGAGCTGTTGTTTCAGGCTGGTGCTAACTATGCAGAGTACCAAGCTCGATACCTGATGCAGAGCTTTGGGATTCGTGCTGCCTGGGAGACGCAGCAACAGGCGCATGGTGGCAAAGGTAGTACGAGTGGTAGGAGAGGAGGTAAAGGCAGAGGGAGTGAGGGCCCTCGAGGTGGTGGGACAGGTCAGGATGGAGTCAGGCTGCCTGCACTCTCCTGGACGGTGGACGTGGTGACCGCTCAGGGAGTCCCTGGCCTGGTGCAGCTCCCACGCCCTGCGGTCGAGCCTCTGCAGTTCCTTGCTCAGGTATAACATGTTTCTATCATCTTTGTATTTTTACTTTCAGCACATCTTATGCTAATCATCCCTTGTGTTAGGCAAGGGACTCCGGAGTACATGAAGGAGATGGCGGCGGCCATGATGGGCCTAAAGTAGCTCATGTGGCAATATGCCATGGGCCAGTCCCCGTCGGTGCTAGCTCGCCCTGGAGGGTCACTGGTGAATCTTTGACCCTTGGTTGTTGCTTTCCATTACTCGTAATCATGGCTATAATGCGAATGTCATATGAATGTTGTGTTATTTCAAGCGAGAGGAGGGGCTGCCCAGGGGCTACGCAGGAAGTCTGTTCGCATGCCTATATGACAGGCTTCGTCTACTGGTTCTCAGGAAGAGCGCCCATCAAAAAGGCAGCGACACTCGGGCGGCATAAAGGAAGAGCCCATTGCAGTCACAGACGAGACCGAGGAGCCGACAGAAATCGATCTGGAGGATACCTCTGGTAGTACTGCGCCCAGGATGACTTGCACTCAGGAGGTTGTCAGCTCCGAGGTGGAAGAGGAAATTTTGAGGAGGACGAGGAGGAGGGTGAGAATGGAGATGATGATGAGGATTGAGTTCCCTCATTTTGCTTTTTGCCTTTGATGGAGCCTACGTGCTTCCTTTTTGACTGGGTGCTTGTTTATCCTTGGTAGTTAGGATTTTTAGGCATCGGGCTTGCATGCACCCTTTTTTTTTGTACTTCGACTCATGGATTCCATTGAGGTTATATATGCACAGAGATTGCCTTTTCACTGTCTTTTGTCGTTCAATTTCTTTCATTGCTATTGTCTAAAGAAAATTGAGTAACTAAGACACTTATCGAGACATGCAACTAACCATAGATGATAAACTGAGTTCAACACATGGTCTACAATAGGGGACTCATTGACAATGGAATAGAAATCAAAGAAGTAATTGAATGGGCTTTGAAAATCAGCGCAATATTTAGGAATTTTCATCGACACCTTTGTTATGGGCTCGAACACGACTATATACAGCAATGATAATCTTCCAAGCTTAGGACATGACTCGAAAATTTGACCTTATGCTTAGAATACGCTTGAAAAACTTAAGAAAATATTGACTTTGAAAGGTGATAACTTCAAATCTTGATCCGGAACTCGAACTGGAACTTGGACTAAGTCACTTTTGACCATTATGACTCAATGAAATGACTTGAAATGGCTTGAAACGCAGTTTGGTACTTCAACGTGGCTCGAAAACAAGATTTCATTGACTTTCTATACTACGACCTTGAATTCTGAGAGTTGACTCGAAGTAAAACATCCCCGAAGTTCCATATACTTGCTGGAGTGGGTTCTGGTGCCTGGTGATGCCTTGAGATGCTTCAAATCCATTTCATGCTTTTGCTGTCAAAAACTGGAGAAATGCAGACGCAGTATGCTATGCGTCTCTTCAAAATGCCGTGCGTAACTCCTTAAGGTTCCACAGGGTACTACTGTTATACCGTGCTGATTTTCCAGGATCCAATATGTCGTGCGTGGCTCTAATATGCCGCGCGTGGTTCCTTTCCTAATACCCGACTCTTTGTTACTTCCCAAGGTAGACTGCTCCAAGGTTGAATTTTGACCTATGCAGTGGTGTTTCTGAGCCAATGCATGCCTACATTACCTTCCCATGCTATGACCAAGTCTTTTCCTATGCAAGATTCATGGGAAACACACATTTTTGGAACCCGTGACTCTATGAAAGCCGAGGTTGTCTCCTCCATCCTTCCTATAAATTCAAGCCCTTAACTTCAAATTCTTTCCATCCCACTCAATTCTCATTTCTTCTAAGGCTAACTATTCCTTTCCATGGCCCTTTCGCTCACCGACTCGCTTTGCCCATGGATAGTTTCGATGGAAGACGTTGATTGGCTCAACTTCCGAGCTCATGGCCTCTACTCCATGTGGTACCTCCATAACATCCGTCTTTGCCTCGAGCTCTTAAAGGCAACTGCGAGCTTTTGGGATCCGGAAGTTCATGTTTTTTGCTTTGGCGACCAAGAGCTTGGCCATACCATGGAGGAATTTCATGCCTACCTAGGCGGCTTTGGCTCGGAAGAAGTCATTATCCCTATGGTATGCGAGAGCAACCACAAGATTTTGTCTGTGGCCCTTGGATTGAGTAGCGGTGCAGCCCATTACTTAGTTAGCGATGGTCGTCTCAATGTGATGCGGCTTATTGAAATGTTCTCCCCCTCGGGTGACCCTGCGGGCACAACTTATCAAACTTAGTGTATTACTGCCCTCTGCATGTGCCTGCTTGCAGCCTACCTTTCGGTGTTTTCCACTAGTTATGCTAGCTCAGCTCTGGTTAGCATTGACGTCCCAATCGAGGCTCGAAAGGATGTGATTCCGATGGTTTTGGCTGAAACACCGATGGGTTTGGATAAAGTTTGCTCTGGAGAGACTGAGGCTTTCAGGGGTAGTCCTCTCCTACTACAGGTTGTCTTCTCACTCAACTCTCCTTTTTCTGGTCTTTCTCGCATTCTCATTTTACCTTAATGTTCGGTTCGATTTTCTATGGTTTCTGACTTATTTTTCCTCTCTTTTGCAGATCTGGCTTTGTGATAAGGTGAATGTGCTGACAATTCCCCCTAGCAATTGGGCATATGAAGCTAGGGTGTTGTCACTCCGATGCTTTGAGTTTGCCAAAAGCAGGTTCCTGAGTGGGTCAACTTCTTTAGGCGCTTGTGGGCTGAGACTATTTCATGGGTGTTCATGGCTATACCTCCCTCCCGTGACCGTGCACTTCATGGGCCCCCAGTGGGTCGTCCTTGCTGGTTTGGAGGCCTTCACTTTCTAAATCCTATACCGGATTCAGCGTCAGCTCGGCCTTAGACAAGAGGCCCCAGTAGAGGTTCTGATTGATGTTGTTCTGCCTTTGTTTCGTCATTCCGTTCTTTGCAACTATCAGTGGTTTTGGGGCACTCGTGAAGTGACTGATGCACACCCTTATCCTTCTGTGATGGTTCGTGGGAGTTACCGAAAATGGCTAAAGAGGGATATTGCAGCAAGGGCTGGAGCTCAAAGAAACTGACTCAATCCTACTACCCTGATCATGAAATAAATTGCGGACCTACTTTGATCATATTGTCCCCCTTTTTTTTTTTTTTTTTGAAAGTTATGCTCAGCCTTTTGTATTAGAAGTAGTTATCATAATAAAATGAGTTATGGAGGGTTTCCCTTTTTCTTGATTCAGTGCTCTATCTTTCATAACTTGGATTTTTATTTGATTGATGGTGACCGGGCCTCAGAGTGAGGCTGCCTACGTATCCTTATGGTAAAGAAATCAGGTCATAACGTAGTTCAGGCTAAGGTTTGCTCTGGTTTTGACATTCTCCTTTTGCGCTCTAAATTTTGCCTAGTACCGCCTTTTCGAATTTTCGGCCTAGCGAGCTCATTTATTGCATGCCTTAACTTTTGCCTAGGACGCCTTTGTAGGCTTCCATCCTAGCAAGCTTTTGCTCTAATTTTTGTCTAGGTTTGCCAGCCCTTGCAGTTTTCAACCCAGCGAGTTTCTCTCAGGGTTAGTAGCGTTTGACTTGATCCAAGTTGACTAGAGTTGCAAATTCGTTCCCATCCAAGTCAATGAGCTATGTGGCTCCTCCAGACAAGATAGTCTTGATGATGTATGGCCCAGACCACTTTGGCCGGAACTTTCCGCATGGATCGTAAACTGGTGCCCAAATTTCCTTCAAAACCATATTGCCTTCTGACAAGTCCCTAAGCTTCACCTTTTTGTTGAATGCTCGCGTAATTCTCCTTTGGTACCCCTGGATATGATAAAGTGCCCTCAACCGGCGTTCGTCAAATAGCTTGAGTTCTTCAAACCGATTACTGAGCCATTCAGCCTCTTGGACTTCACACTCGATCATGGTCCAAAGAGACAGAACTTCCAACTCAACGGGAAGCACAGCCTCCATACCGTAAACCAACAAGTAAGGGGTTGCTCCAGTTGGCGTACATACAAACGTGCGGTATCCCCATAGGGCCAGTGGCAACCGTTCATGCCAATCTCTTGCAGATTGAATGGTCTTTTTCAGAATGGCTTTGATCATTTTGTTAGCCGCTTCTACGGCTCCGTTGGTTTGCGGCCGATAGGTTGTTGACTTGTGTACTTGGATCTGAAACTCATCCAAGACTTCCCCGGCTCGTCCCTTAAAGTGAACCCCATTGTCAGACACGAATGCTTGAGGGACCCCATACCGGTAGATGACATTTTGCTTGATAAAGTGAGCAACTTGTACCGCAGTTAGAGTAGCATACGAAGCGGCTTCTACCCATTTCGTGAAGTAATCCACAGCTACCAGGATGAACTTCTGACCGTTGGAGGCAGCTGGCACAATCCTTCCGATGACGTCAATTCCTCATATTGAGAATGGCTAAGGTGAGGTCATTTGATGCAGTTCAGATGGCAGAACGTGCGTTAGGTTGGCATGGATCTGGCATTTGTGGCACCGCTGCACGTATTCCACACATTCTGTTTCCATGGTGGACCAAAAATATCCCTATCTGAGAATTTTCTTGGCGAGCATAATGTCGTTCATGTGAGAGCCACATACTCCTTCATGGATTTCTTCCATCACTCTTTTTGCCTCCGCACCATGGATGCATAACTTGTGCAAGCCACAATGTGATATCCGGTATAGATTTCCTCCACAAATGATGTACTGTGTCGCCATTCTCTAAAGGGCGATCTTATCTTTCTTGCTTGCTTCTAGGGGGTATTCCTCTCTTTCCACGAATCTCCAAATGTCATAATATCAGGGGTGGCCATCCGCGGGCTCATCAACAACCATGACATGTTGGTATACTGGCGTATCTCTTTATTCAATTACAATTGGCCTTAACTTCACGCCAACAAGGATTTCAACCATGGATGCTAGTGTTGCCAATGCATCTACGAATTGATTCTTGAGTCTTGGCATGTGAGTAAAGGTTACCTTGTTGAAATGAGGGATGAGGTCTTCCAAATCCTGATGGCACGACTTCAGCTTTTCTTTTTTGACCCTTCAGTTGCCATTGGCCTATGACACTACCAGGTTGGAGTCCCCTACTACTTCCAACTTCTTTATACCAATTTCAATTGCTGCCTCCAAGCCTACAATACAAGCCTCGTACTCCGCTTGATTGTTGGTGACTTCAAAGTTTAGTTTGAACGCAAGCAGAATGTGAGATCCATCGAGTGCTATTAACATCACACCAATTCCAAACCCATTTTGATTAGCGGCTCCATCAAAGTATAGCTTCCAGACATCTTCAGCTAACGTCATTATGTCTTCATCAGGGAACATGAACTCAACATCTTCGCCTCCCTCAATCGGGCTGTCGGCCAAGAAATCACCAACAGCTCTTCCTTTTACAGACTTTTTGGTGACATGATTTAGCTCAAATTTCGATAACATTAATAACCATCGTGCCATCCTTTTGGTGAGGGCTGGTTTCTCAAACAGGTACTTGAGGGGATCCATTCGAGAAATGATCCTCATGGGATAAGTTAGCATATAGTGCCTCAATTTCATGGAAGCCCAAACGAGCGCCCAACACGTCTTTTCCAATGGAGTATAACGCTCCTCGCATCCAACCATCTTTTTGCTGAGGTAGTAAACAGCCCTTTCAACCTCATTGTCTCCTTCCTATGCCAGCATGCACCCCATAGAAGTTGGAGTGACTGACAAGTATAGGATCAAAGGTTTCCCTGGCGTGGGGGGCATTAAAACTGGAGGATTTTGTAGGTAAGTTCGATTGGCATCAAAGGCCTTCTGGCACTTGTCATCCCACTTGAATGGCACACCCTTCTTGAGGAAGCGAAAGATAGGTTCGCAGGTTGAGGTCAGCTTGGCAATAAACCGGCTGATCAATTGCACCTTGCCGACGAAGCTCTTCACATCCTCTTCAGATTGTGGTGGTTCCATTTCTAGGATAGCTTTAATCTTAGATGGGTCGACCTTGATACCTCAGGTGGTAATCATGAATCCAAGCATCTTCCCGGCTATATCCCCGAACGTGCATTTGGCCGGGTTCAGACGCATCCTATACTTCCTGATTCTCTAGAAGAACTTTTCTGAATGCTACTAGATGCTCTTCTCGCTCTTTTGCCTTGACAATCATATCATCGACATAAACTTTGATTTCCATATGAATCATGTCGTGTAACAAAGTCATAGCGGCTCGCTGATACGTGGATCTTGCGTTCTTTAACCCGAAAGGCATCACCTGGTAGCAATAAGTTCCCAACTCAGTGATGAACGTGGTTTTCTCCCAATCGTCTGGGGCATGAGGATTTTATTGTATCCCGAAAAACCATCCATGAAAGAGAGTAGAGTATGTCCGGCGGTATTGTCAACTAGCACATCGATGTGAGGTAACGGGAAGTCATCTTTCGGACTTGCTTTGTTAAGATCTCTAAAATCAACACAGACCCTAATCCTACCATCCTTTTTACGGATAGGAACAATGTTTGCGACCCACTGAGGATATTCAGTTACCATTAGAAATCCTGCGTTGATTTGTTTAGTGACCTCTTTTATTTTAAGCACCTAGTCGGGTCTCATGCGTTTCAGTTTCTGTCTTACGGGTTTTGCATAAGGATAAAGGGGAATCCGGTGTTCCATGATTTCAGGATCGATTCCGGGCATATCACCATGCGACCATGCGAAAACGTCTTCGAATTCTTTCAACAAACTTATGAAAGCTTGACACTCTTCTGCAGACAGCGCAGAACCGTTCTGAATCATTCAGGGATTCCCTTCATCCCTCAGATTTATTAAGACAACTTCTTCTTTTATAGGCTGAGCATGTCTTTTGCCTGCCCTTTCAACTAGAGATCGGATTTCTTCAGGGTCAACACAATTTATTACAAAATCAGGAGAGTAAGCGAAATCAGGTTCATTTATTTCATCACTAGCAAAGGCCTCGAGGGCACCATACACACGGATAGACTCAAACTGAAGTACAGATGATGAGGAGTTGGGCTAAGAGGCTCCAATTTAGACTTGACATACTTAGCAGACTTTGATGACTCAGACTCATATTCAGATCCATGGTGAGTTGTACTTGGTAAGGAAACCCAATTCTTGTAATCCCCTATGGCATCCATGATGAGCGAAGTTGGGTTTTCAAGGACCTTCTATCCTAGCATCAGCACTTCTGCTTCCATGACTGTACTCTTTGGTTCGTCCTCCCTGAACAGGATTGCCAGACTCTCTATGTCAAAAACCTCGATCCAATCAGTTGGCCCTGTCGGTTTCTTTGTAATCTCAAATCCCACATCACTCTCTGGCCAGACATCGTTGGCGAATATTTCGAATCCCAAAAGCAAAATATTGGTTTCCTTATCCCAGAATGACTCCGGCTGTCCTTGATAGATTTACTTCGCCTTTTCCTTAACAAAATAATCCTCCAGCCTATCCCTCTTTTCACCCTTCCACTGTTTGAGGCTAAGTTGCCAAGGCCAGTAGTGCGCATCGGAGTTCCGCGAGCTTCGTATTTTGTGGGACTTTGCAGGTTCTTTCCTAGTCCCAAACCAGGCATGTAAGACATCTTCTTCATTATCTTTATGGCAACATTGGAAATGACAAAGTCTTTATCAATTCTGACTGAAAAGACGGAAGTAGAGGTATCTAGCGAAAAGCCACTCAGAGCAATGTTTTCCTCTCCATGTTGGATTTCCAAAAGTGGGGCGTTGTCCTCAGTAAGTGCGTGGATTCCGGAATCTCCATGGATAGTGAGCATGCCCATTTCAAGACCTAAACGAATCTTCTGATGGAGAGTAGAAGGTACGGCCATGATATCAGGTTGATGCAACCAAAGTCTACCCAGCAATAGATTGAAGGAAGCAGGGATGTTTACCACATGGAATTCCACCTCAGTTTAGTATAATCCAAAGGTCATTGGTAACATAAGAGTCCCAACCACATCCCGACGCGTATTGTCATATGCCCAGACTTTGACTTCCAAGGGAGAGAAGTCCTTATTTTTGTACCCCAAGCAGTAAGCAACACGGAGTGGGCAAACATTGATTGCGGACCCATTGTCAATCAGGATTACCAGAACCCATTTATTGCAGCACTTTAGAATGACATGGAGTGGTTTGTTATCATCAGTTCCTTCAGCGGGCAGGTCTCGATCGGTGAAAGTGATGGCATGCTTGATGGGTATGGTTTTGATAAATGTTACAAGCTCATAGGGAGTTATTGCAGAAGGAACTTCTAGGCGGGAGAGGGCTTGAATGAGTCCCTCACGGTGGCGGGTGGAGTGAACAAGCACATCCCAAACAGACATTTTAGCCTGAGTCTACTTGAGTTGTCGCTTAATCATTCCTTCGGGGTTTTTCTGAGGACAGGAGGGTACCTTGACTAGTGGAGCAAAAGGCTGGAAAAGGTTTTTGGCCAGGGTAGTGAAAAGGTCTGAGGGTTCTTTGGCTAGTAGAGCTGCGGGGTTAGAGGATTCCCCGACTTGGAGGTTGGGAGGTTGATAGATACGCCCACTTTGGGTCAGATGATCAATCTGGCGCTACTTTGGAGATTAGAGGCTAGGTCGGCAATGACCAGATCTTCCCAAAGGTCTTCCAGTTTCCACCGTTCGGCTTCCATTACTGCCTTATTCACAGTCCATTTCTCATTTCCCACCTTTATGTTGATGACTTCAGAGCTAGCCCAAGGCCCTGCCTTGGCTCCTAGTTCATCCTCCCATAAGTTCATCATGGCAACATCAACCTCTTTCGGAAAGGTGACCGATGGTTTTGATTCTTCTTCCTCTACAAGGTAATCCATGGCGTTAAATTCGCTACTGGCCACTTCTTCTTCTAACTCTGGGAATCCTGGATTTCCAAGCCACGGAGCATACCCAACATTATCGCCAATGTCATACTCAAAGAAGTTTGGGTGGAATTCTAGCCAAACATAAATTGCTATCTTAGGCTGGTATCCTTCATCAAACATTGCTGGCAGGAAGAATATATCCAGCGGATCATCCGAAGCTAAAAGTTGATATTCGCTTGGGGTTGGGTCCCATTCCTACCCGAGATGTATTGGCTTTCAAACATCATATTCAGAGAAAATCCATCTAGAGGATCTGCATGAATGTTCTGCCAATCAACTTCCCACCTTGGCTCGAATGGTGGTTCAACCTCCCCTTGAAGGTTGGCTGTTTCGAATTCTTTCCAATCTGAAATAAGGTTTCCCCACGCATCTTCCCATTCTCCTAGGAAGCAAAGAGCAATTTCCTCGGGGATTTTACAATCGGCTTGGGCTTGGTGTCAGGGGTGATGAAGAGAGTTGGATCGAAATCTTAGGTGGCTTAATCTGAGGTTAAGGCAATCTAGTTAACACGAAAAGAGGGAAATGGTATTTGGTTTATCTGAGGGAGGAGTATCAATAACTTTATTATCAATGAGATTTTGGATCTCATGATGAAGGTGAATGCAATTGTCGGTGGTATGGCCAGGCCTCTGATGGAATTCACAGTAAATGCTTTGATTCATGTTTGGTGGAATGGTTTGTGGTGGTGGAAGAGGTTTTATTACTCCAGCTTCTGTGAGTTTCTTGAGTAGTGCAAATCTTGGGGTCCTGAATTGGGTGAAAACTCGGTTTTGGGATTTTGGCTTTTTAGAAATCTGGTAAACTTCTACAGGTTTGACGGATGAGGTTCCGGCTTGATTGGTGTTCCCAAGAAGGACATTACTGTTGTCGGAATAGGCTCTTTTGGACTTGGGTCCTGTTTCCTTCTTTTCCAAGGTGCCATCCCATAGAGCTTCTTCTACAGCCAAACCAAAGTCATAAAAAGTCTCAAAATTCTGGGCGGCTTGTGAGAGAACCATGTATGGGGCAAAGGAGCTTGGGAAATTCTTGGTTATGATTCGTATCTGTTCCTTGATATATGGCTTATTTTGCATTTGCACGGCCTTGGCCCTCCAACGCTTCACGAAGTTAGCAAAGCTTTCTTTTTCACCCCTCTTAGTGCTTTTTAATTCCCGGGTAGTCATTTTTAAATTAGCATTAAAGTCGTATTAGGCTACAAAGGCTGTCCCAATGTCCTCCCAAGTCCTTTTCTTTGATGGCTCGAGGGTAAGGAACCATTGCAAGGCGGGACTAGACAAAGATTCATGGAATAACTTCGCCATAACTTACTTTTCGATCCCTCGCATCGAAAGAGAGCCAACATATCCCTGGAGGTGCGCCCTTGGATCACCGGTGCCATCAAACTTGGCAAAGTCCACATCTTTGAACTTTTCTAGTAACTTAGCATTAGGGAATAAGCATAGCTTACTCATGTCTACTTCTCCTTTCCCAAGTCATCTGGTTTCTTGAACAGATTCTTCTAGCTTGCTGATCTTGGCCATAAGAGCGGCCATCTTAAGGTCCATGGCGGGCTCTTCTTCTTTGGGTTGCTCAAGCTGCGGATGAGGTCTGGTCTGAAGTTTGTCACTAACTTCTTGTATGGCTTTCATCATAATGATCATGTCATTCTTCATAGATGCAATAGAGGTCTTGAGTTGCGCATTGACATGGGCAAGGAATTGTTTAAATTGAGCATCTAAAATAGCCAGGTTCTACCTAAGCTCCTCTACCCCATTTCCTTGGTCAGCCATTGGCAAGAGATCATCAAGCGGTGTTTCTTTCGAGGGTTTTTGCGGTGTTTCTATCGACAATTGCCCTTCCTGCACTATCTGAACTTTAAACAATTCCGTGCCTTCTAGGGTGTCTATGCGAACCAGTCTTCGGGAAGGACGAAACCAATTAAGTACAGCCTCTTCTTGCAGTCGACCAATGTCTCAGAACTAGCAACAAAGCAAAAGGGGAAACTCTCAACCCATCACAAATGTTTGTCCTTCCCTCGCTCGATCCTCCTAGAAACTAAGCCTAAGACCTACCGTGATCCAGTTTTTCCTTAAGGCATTTGCATAGAAGATTTTCGATAATCCGGGTAGGTGCTGTCAGGCAGGTTGAATTCCGAACGTTTCGGAACCAGAGCCAATCTCCTTACTTTGACCTTCCGAGACAGAGCAATATGATTATCAGAATCCAGATACGCGCACCATTAAGGTTCGTTCTAGACCAAGGGAGCCGTTCGAGCACGGCAAACACTGAAATTATCTCAAACTCCATGGACTTAGAGTCTCCTAGACGGATTGAATCCTGAAGGAGTCCTAACCTCTAGCCTGTAGAATGCAATGATGCATGAATGATATGCATGCATGCATAGAAAGGAAAAAATGTAGACAGGATATACCACATAAGTCCTAGCTGCGGGTTCCTGTCCTAGTTGGGATGGTTCTACAGTTATGTACAAGTGCAAAGGCCGATTTGGGTCTCAAAAGGGTTCTCCGAACTAGAGCCAAGATGAGTACCCCATGTCAAGTGTATTGCAAGACAATGGTCGAACAGCATGATGGCTCATCATCGTCGAGGGTTGCAAAGCATTTCGGGAGAGCTTGTCGCCGGCGAACCGGGCAAGATTGCCAAAACACACTGGCGAGGCTTATACGGTGCAGAGTGTACAGGATAAAAGAGAGTTTTCCTTTTCCAAAAGATATCGAAAATTTCCCTTCTGAAAATGTTTTTCAAGCTTGGTTGTCTCTTATTAATCAACAATTCGGAGAAAACTACACAAGTGAACAATAACAAAAGTCCCAGTCCAGATTGGTCGGATGTAAAATCTTATTACATCACCATTCCGTTCTTTAACAGCATGGAACATGCTGTTTTGACAGACTTTTTGAAAGATTGTTCATTCATGTATTAATCTCCAAATTTTGATTAACAAATACTCCCCAGTAGAGTCGCCACTGTGGGCTCCCCGACTGACGCGTGCCTAAAAGAAGAGTCGCCACCCAGATTTTGAGATAGATGATCCGAGAAACTGAGAGTCTATTTGAAAAGGCATTTTGATCTAACGAAAATATCGAGATTTTTGGTTTCGGGAGCCACGTTACGAATGGGGAAGGTTTTATTGAAAAGAGCATCCCACTCGCCCGGTAAAACCGGTCTCTACTAAACGTTTTCAGAAGGGGAATTTTAAATATCTTTTGGAAAATGAAAACTTTTCAACAAACAAGTAAGGGGGGAAGGGACATGGGAAATATATCACGTTAACGTGCACATGGTGCTGTCTATACAAGAATGATAAAGATGATGTGGAAGAAAAGAGCTTTTTAATTGAAACTACCAGGATCTCAGTTTCCTTCTTGTACGGCATATTGTAATACCGCGCATGGCTTTACAATACACCATGCAGGGTATCTTCTCTGTTTTCAGGTTATCGTTAAGTTTCAGAACACCGCCCGGCGTATGGAGTAGAACGCACGGGGTTTTTAACAAACATCAGATGGTGCTTTCGTCACTAGACCATTTTGAAAGGGTACCATTCCTTCAAGCCATGAACATAAAAACGGTTTTTAATGCGTTTAACCATCCAAAATGATCAAAGAAGCTTTGTTTATAAAACATGGCTTGTAGATATGGTCTTATTTTGAAAACTCCGACATCTGATATTGTGGTAACAAAACAGGCCTGACAGAGGATGGCTATGATCTAGGTAGTTTGAAAAAGAAAACAGTAGCTAACAAACGACCGTGCGCCTGAACACACTACGCCGTGCGACATATCAGAGCACCGTGCAGCGTTGTGTGCCAGCACAGGGGCTATTTTAGCTTTAGAAAATGATTATGAAGTCAGTCTTTAACCAAAAGAGGTTAAGCCAGACTATGGAAAGGTTCCCTCGGGATCAAGACAGAGCCTAATCCAAAGAAACTTAGTTTCGTACCTTTGATCTTGAGCTTAGATGAAGACGGATGACGGTAGACGGGTGTTAGTGAGGTTGGTTGAGAAGAGGAGGTGGTGGATATGAGTAATAGATGGGTATATTGGGTAATAGGGACCTCAAAGTGAGTATAAGACTCATTTCAATGGTGAGGAGAAAAATATGGGATTTTTAAGGGAGAAAGAGCCTAGAGAATGTTATAGTAACTTTCTCAAGACTTGGGAGTGAGAAATGGGTGTGAAAGCATGATGAGAGAGAAAGAGAATTCAAGGCCCATTTCCCTTGAGTGGATGAGTGTATTTATAGGTAAGAGTCAAGAATTTTAAATTCAAATGGGGGAGGTGTTTCCTGGGCGGGCTGGAGTGCCTTTTTCAGCTTAGTTAACTTGTAGCTGTGGCTCAAATGGGCGTGGCCGATAGCTAGCTGAGCCAGTCAAAACTTTACCCAAAATGCCGTGCAGTTGACCTCTTGACCTTTTGTGGCATAATGAGATTTATTATGCCGTGCGGTGTAGAGATGTGTCGTACGGTACTAAGGATCCAATTCCGGACCTTGGGCTTTTCTAGGCTTTTGGGTTTATTTCTGAGCTTATGGGTTTGTTTCTGGGCTTATGGGTTGGCTCATTTGGGTTGAAGGAGTCCTTTATCCAAGCTCATGAATGTATTGTTTCCATTATTTCATCATCGCGATATTTAAAGAACCTCTGAGGTCCGGATTGGGGTGTTTACAATGATTGTTTACTGTCTTTTTTTCAAGGTAATCTCCTCGGAGTTGGAGCCAAACGACGATGAGGAAGAGTTATTCAAGTTTCTCGCGGACCCCAAACAGAAGACTGATGAGAAGACTCAACAGTTGAAGACGATAGTTGAGAAGTCGGGCAATGAGGTTGTGGAGGATACAACTAATGATGAGGCGGATAGTGAGCAGGATGATATCAAACAAGTGAACGAAGCGGTAACCATCCGAGATAGAATCAGAAAGTTGACTGAAGATAATGCAGAAAAGGACCGGACAATTTCTAAGCTTCAAAGGGAAAACATGGAGAAAAATGCTACAATTTCTGATCTTAGGGAAAGGATTACAAAGCTTCAACAAACCACAACACCTGAATTTGGATTCAAAGGCATTATTGTGCAATTTGATAAACACCACCTTGAGCACGAAAACGTGAGTTTACAGATAGAGATCGGTGGCATGCCCGTAGAGAAAGACATTGTTGAAGAAAAACTGGAAGGGGCCGAAGAAACTATTGATGAGTTTGTGACACATTCTATAACACAAACGTACCAGGTACATTAAATATATTAAGTTATATATGCATGCTTTTTTATATTCATTTGTGGGTAATAAGTTTACAACAATAACTGTTCACGTTTTTTTGAAAACAAACCAATGAAAAAGTGGGTTAGAGCACAGAAGAGGATGCGGTGGGAGATTATTACGAAACAAAAAATATGGAAGAAGAACAAGAACAAGAATAAGAAGAAGGGGGGAATTTTGAAATTTTCCCAGATGAGGGTGGGCCAAATCACATAATGGTGCTAAAAGCAGAAGTGGACAACACGACTGTTGAAGCATACACGGTTGTACTAGCTAGAGACACACATGGAGACACCCCAATCCGGGCCTCTAAGGTTCTTTAAATGCCTCGATGATGAGACAAAGAAAACAATACATTCAAGAGCTTGAATGTGGACTCCCAAAATCCCTCAAAGCCCGGAATAGCCTAAAAAGCCTAGAAAAGCCCAAGAAGCCCAAAAGCCAGTCGGAGCCCAGAATTGGATCTAGAACGCTGCACGGGATACCCCTACACTGCATGGTATACCCCTACACAGCACGGTATAATTTTATTACATTGCACGTGGTTATGAGGTCCACCGCACGTCATTTCTAGAAAAAGTTCTGACTGGCTCAGAAAGATGTCGGCCACGCTCATTTGAGCCACAGCTCAAACTCGGCTTGGCAGGGAATAAACGTCTAGCTGCCCTAAAAGCCACCTCCCCCCATTTGCATTGATATTCTTTGGTTCTTGCCTATAAATACACCCATCTTCTTAGAGGAAAAAGATCCTTGATTCTTGAATCCCATCTTACACCCACTATTCTTCAAAGTCTTGAGAAAGTTACTTTGACATTCTCTCTCTCTAAAAACATTCCATTCTCCCTCACTTCCAAAGCTTAATACACTATTAGTTTTAGAACTCCACCACTCCAAGCTCATAAACCATCCACACTCATACACACTTATCCATCCTCGTTCAAGCTCAAAACCGAAGGTAAAGGCAAGTTTCCTTAGGCCAAGCTTAGCCTTGGCCCTGAGGGGACTTTCTGTAGTCACACTTGACCCGTTTTGTTAAGTGTTGGCTCAAAAACCATTTTCAGAAAGGATATCAATGCAAGTTCAATTCAGGTCGATGCAGTCTACGCAATACAAGTATATCTACAAGTTTGGTTGATTCAATTCAAGTTTACTTAAATGCAACAGTTCAATTGGGAAGTAAAGCGAGTATTGAAAGTATACCACTGTCCAAGTCGTCGAAAGATGAACTGTGGAGTTTCTCAACGCTAGCTTGGGGTTGTAGGCCTCGTGTTGTGGCACGTAGCTATCAAACCCTGAGGGAATGAACAAGTGTGGCACCGGTGGTATGTAGGCCTCCTCTGCAAATGTTGCATGCTCCAGCGACTGAGCCGCCTCAACAACCTTCTACTGAGATAACCCCTCGTCAAGTTGGGCCTTCTCCTCCGCCTCGGCCTTTCTCAAGACCTCATGCTCCTCGGCCTTCGCTTTCTCTACCTCTGCCCTCAACCGCTTCTCCTCTTGGGCCAACTCCACGACCCTCTGCTACTCCTCTCGAGCTGCCAAAACCGCCACAACCACAGCCAGGTTCTCCTAAAGTAAATGGTCAAGCACCTTTGCTCCTACAAACTCCACAAAGTTGCCTTGTGTAATGGGCCTGTGCCCCGAGGACCCCACAACCGACAAAAATTCAACCTGCTCCATCGACACTTCTCTGGTCATCTCCTCCATAACCGCCATAACCTTGCCTTTTGCCAAATCCCTTGGCGAAGACTCACCTCGGCAACCACCACTGCCACTGTTGATGGCACCTCCAAAACCTCCACCAGTAATCACCGTACCCTACATCGCTGTGCCTGGGTCCAGTGGGGCCCACTACCTCCTGGCCAACTAGTGCGTGCTCCTCCCTAACTTGAGCGTGCCAATCTCCATCAATACTAACCTCTGGTTCACGACCTTGCTCGCCGTCGCCGCTTTGTGCCTTAGTGCTTATAATGGCCTCCGCTGTTGTCTGAGTGTCCATTTGCGACTCTTTGGCTGCTCATATGTCCCTCGGCCGATCATCACCATCTTCGCTATTGCCGCCACCATTACTGCTACTACCGACCTCCGTCATGTGTATACGTGTGGGTTTATGAGTTTGGGAGTGAAGGAATCGAGAGAAGAAGAAAATAGTGCGAGAGAGAGGGAGGAGTTTGAAATTGTCAAACGGGACAGTTTTCTGTCATCCCGAAGAAGAAAATGAGGAAGAATGGGTCTAGGTCGGGTCCAGGTTGATATTGAACTTAGGCCCACGAAATAGACCTGTGTGAGGCACTTGTTACCTAACTGGTGTAAGTATCATAACACTTTCTTCGTTGTTCCTCCTTTTCTGTTTGAAACCCCTATCAGGTGTATAGACAATGGTGTAGAAAGTTTTTGATTTCCTAAAATTCCACTATTCTAAGGAATTGAAAATTGAAAACGTGCAACATCGAGATGCATGACTCCTCATCGGGCAGAGAGAGATTCGACAGATTAAGAACCCAGGAGCCACCCTAAACATGATCCTACGCAAGACGGTATGTATGTACAGTACATGCGATAGGGAAAGCAGTAACACGTAGACAGTATATGGGATTAGATGAAAGTAATCTTACCTTGTAGGTACTTGTCCTAGTTTGAAGAGTATAGTGCTTTGTATATGCAAAGGCTGGTTTTGGCTTGTAACAGGATCTTCAGACTAAAGCCAAGATATACCTCTCGCTGCCCGTGTAACTGCAGAGCAATAATCAAACGTTGAAGGTTGTTGGGCATTCGGGGTCCCCGAGCTCCGGTAAACCATGTCGGATTGCCAAAACGCTCTAACAAGGCTATCCCATATTGATGCAAATGAGAAATGCTAGAAATTGATTAAGAAGAAAAGAATCACAAAATCGCAAAATGCCTTTTCAAATTTGGCTCACTTTATTTAATCCATATTTAGAGGAAATTACGCAAGTGATCAATTGAAAAATTCCCAGATTGGATTGGCCGGACACAAGGTCCTGTTAAATCACCATTCTGACCTTCGACAGCGCGAAACTCACCGTTTTGACAAACTTTTAATGAATTGTTCACGAATATATTAAACTCTAAGTATAGATTAATATTGGTTCGATCTCCAGCAGAGTCTCCACTGTGGGCAGCGTGCCCTTCTTAGAAAAGGATTTCGTTCCTTTCTATAAAAAAATGTCGGTTCGAGGGAACGTTAAGCGGGATAGCAAGCGCTCGTAAATACAGAGTCGCCACTCAGGTTTGAAGGTCCGACACCTAAGGAACCGTATTTTGAAGCACTTGCCACGCTGTTTGATTTGAAAAAGTGAAGGAACCAGTCCATCATAACTATATCTGGATTCGGGAGCCAGGTTACGAGAGGAGAATGTTTTTAAGGCACCCCTCTCGCCCAATCCGGAGATCGGTCTCTACTTAGGCATTTTTTGAAAAAGTTTGTGATTTTTCTTTTATTAATCGATTTTTAGCCAATTAGGGCGGGGAAACAATTAATCGGGGATTTAAAACTGTAACAATTTGCAAGACGTGATAGAAAAATACTCCCTCCGTCCCATTTTCATCGTCCTTTTTTGATGTTCGTGCAGTTTTCAATCGCTTATATCTTTCAATGTGAATCTCCAAAAATATGCAATATGGATCTTATTTGATAGATTTCAATTTGTTCTATAATACAAAGATGTCAAAATCATGAAAAATATTATAGATTGAAAGATATACGCAAGAGACAAAAAAGTGAAAAAGGAATAATGGACAATGAAAATGGGACGGAGGGAGTAGTATGGATGGATGAAATGTTAGAAAATAAATGAGATATAACTCAATACTATGACAAAATATCAAAAAAGTGCATTTGTACAAGTTTGACGTGAACAGTGGCCAACTTGCATGCATGGATCTACGTGCATGCAAGCCATCAGCGCGCGCCATACCCACACACACGCGTGTGTCAATTTTTCACCACAAATTGAATTTTATCCCCTTTTGGGCTCTGGAATGACCAGTGCTCACCCAGGAGGCAAACCAAGCAGTTTATATGTACTGAAAGTAAATAATAATTACAAACATAATGAATGGAATTAAAATACAACCCCTAAACAGTGGGGTATTAAAACAAAGGCCAAGGACCAAGTTGCCCATGCAAAGGAAGCCTCTAGAAATAGACTAACCCGCGCGCATTGAAGTTGAACACACGTGCGTGGGTCCTGACTAGACTTCCAAGAATTGTTGCATGCCTGGACTCTGAGACATATTTAGAAACAACCCAGGGACATTCCAAAGCAAATAAATATTCAATCTAAGCTAAGCTATGAGCTTTAGCATGCAAAACAGTAAACCAGTTTTAAACATGCTTCACAGTAATTTATAGTACAATACATACAGAAAATAACCAGCATACCATCCTCATGTGAACCGTCGCGCGCAACCTATGACAGGTGCACGCGTATGTAGGTCCAACGCGCGTGGAAAAATCGGTACTCGGTTCTTGTAACCCTACTGACTTTAGGGCCAAGATTGGTATTGATTACTAGCCTTGGCCCTGCCAGCCCCCCTCAGGGATCAAAACCGTAAGTAGGAAAAGGTGTTTATACCTTTGCTTGAATGATTTGGGAATGGATTGATCAAGGTGATAGAGCTTGTGAAATAAGTGTATGAAGATAGCAAGAGTATTAGGGGTAGTATAGTCTTTTTTTACTTGATTTCTTGGAACCCTAGACTTAGAAGACTAATGGGGTATATATATAAGGCAAGAGAGGGGTGCAAGGTTGGTGGCAAACAAGGCCAAGCAACCAACAAGGCTGGTTGGCCTTACTTGGTGGAGAAACAAGCCAACAAGGTGATGGGAGTGGTTGTGAGGGTGGTGCACCCCAAACACCTGCAACAACTGTGTTGGCAACGAAAATGGGGTTCTACAGCCCTATAGACCCCCTGATGATTATAAAATCCAGCTGAAAAAAGGTGATGGGGACAGGTGTTGACTTATGTTGACACCTCAATCTTGGCTTCTAGATTAGTTTACTTACGGTTTCTGATTCCCTGATGATAAAACGGATCAAGAACACCCTGGGAATGTCGAGTGTTTGAGCTTTGAGTGTTTGAAAAACCCTTGAACCTAACCTAATCCTAAGCCACTTCAAAAGGCCAAAAAACCTATTGTTGCGCGCTGCTCCCAGATCCTCACACGCTGGTCAACCTGCCAGGTGTGGTCAATGGTCAACCATTGACCCACGCGCACCAGGGCTCAACCCTCGTGTGCCAGGGCGCACCATCACGCGACAAACTGGCTCCATCATGCCCCAGGGCGCACCCTCGCACGATAGACTGATTCCATCGCGCGCCGGACCAAACTTCCACCAACCTTTCTTAAAGAGGACAATTGGCCACCAATGCAACCTCAGTCAGGCCTCGTGGACTGGCTAAACTCCTCTGTTTGCAACCCATACATACCTCCATCCTTCCCTATATATACCCTCCATGGTTATTCTTTTAAAGGGTTACCAAATTTTAAGTCCAAAGAATGATTACACTCACAATACTCCATTTTCACACTTCAATTATCCAAGAACAAAGCTTGTTCTTCCACTTCAACCTTTTCAAACACCTCAATCAAACCTCAAAGCTCAAATTCATTTCAAACTCAATCTAGGTATAACATACCTACTGTTTTTCTGTTATGATCTCTGAGGGGGGCTGGCAGGGCCAAGGCTGGTAATCAATACCAGTCCTGGTCCTAAAGTTGGCAAGGTTTCAAAAATCGGTGTAGAAGGAACCAGCACGCGACAGACCCACTCACGTGAGTAATTGTTCCAGGCTGCGCGCGACGGTCTGCGTGGGGATTGATTTCCTACTGTTTTATGTATTTTCTTTCATATAGATCACTCTGCAAGCATGAAAACAACCAGTTTACTGCTTTTCTTTGTTAGAAATTGCTAATTTGTAGTTATTTTGCATTTCTGTTGTTATGGAGTACCCATGAGATCATTCTGGATCCATTCTGGAGCCCAAATTTATGTAAACCAAACATTGGTCAAATGGTTAGGACCATCGCGCGCTAGGGTGCACCCTCGTGCGACAGACTAGCTCCATCGCGCGCCGGACTGCTTCTGACCAGTGAGTGGCCTTGCACGGGTAGCTCAGCCTTAGGCCATTATTTTGTCCGCACACTATTTATAGGGTGTTTTATTAATTTGTAGGGCTTTTCAGCCTTTAAACTGTATATTATGTTGCCTATAACTATTTGGTTTGTTCTGAGTGTGCACTAGTCCTTCCAGAGCCTAAAGGGTTTGAGAAAAAGAACTATGGGTTTGAGCTCACCGGTGCGCGCGTGTCCTGGAGTTGCGCGCGCAAGAGTAAACAGCATGCAGTGATTTGTTCAGTGCATGCTGGTTTCTTCCTGCGCATGTCTCTCCAAAACAAGGGCCTCCCAGTTTGTTTAAACTCCCACATGAGTCTGTTTTCATTCTATACTAATTGCTCATCCATGCTATCTAGCACATCTTGCAAACTGTTACAGTTTTAATCCCCGATTAACTGTTCCCCCACCCTAATTGGCTAAAGAATTAATTAATCAAACAGAATCGCAAACAAACAACGTTTTCACAAATGCCTAAGTAGAGACTGATCTCTGGATTGGGCGAGAAGGGTGCCATAAAATCCTTCCCCTCTCGTAACCTGGCTCCTGAACCCATATATGGTTATGACGGACTGGTTCCTTCAATTTTTCAAATCAAACAGCGAGCAGGTGCTTCGAAAGACGGTTCCTTGGGTGTCGGACATTCAAACCCGAGTGGCGACTCTGTATTTTTGTGAGCACTTGCCACATCCTGCCTTGCGCTCCCTCGAACTGGCATTTAAAAGGAACAAAATCCTTTTAAGGGCACACTGCCCACAACCTGCGCGCGTCAGAATGGAATAGGCGCGCATGTGTGCTATTACTCGCGCGCTGGTCAACAGTCAATGTTTTGACTTTGACCAACACATAGCAAATGGTCACATGCGCGTGGATGTGACACCAACGCACGCTGGTCAAACCTTGGCTAGGGTTTTGACTGAGGTTTTGGGGTTCTTCAAGAGGGGTTCCACTCATTCCAAGTTTAAGCCACTCCATTCTCAAGACTGTTTTTCGATCCAATTCATCATCGGAGAAATAAGAAATCGAAAAACAAAGTAAAACAATTGGGAGATCCAGATTGGGATGTCTACAGTAATTATTCACTTTTTTGCAGAGGACGAAAGGATGTTTATTCACATCAAGTGATTGAACCATTGGAGTTCTTAAGAATGAGCCTTATCCATGTAAAACTCCTTCAAGACTTTTTTCTATACATGTTGATTGACATGAATTTCATTTTGCAAATGCTTGATCTGCAGGCTGAGGTGAAATTTGAATAAATCAAATAAACCAAACCGGACTAAAATAGAACTTGTTTTGGTCCAGTTTTGATTTTTAAATTCCCAAACCAAATGAACCAATCTAGTTGTAATTAAAATTAGCAAAAAAAAGACCAAACCAAGCCATGCCGATCAGATTTCCCCCTAGATGGAAGGAAAATGAAGTAAGAGAAAACCCAAGTATGCAAAGAGTCCCACTTAACATACTTCAGCACAAAATCAAGAAAAATACAGTATGCTTCAAAGCAATTTAATTTGATGGAGTCAATGAGGCTGCGAATAGGAAATGAGATCAAGGCCCAAGGGGAACGAAGTCCCATGGATCAAACATGTTATATGTACATACATGATATGATATCATAATCTGGAGAAATGTAATGGGCCGATTATCAACTGAACACCGAACGCGTACCACATTAACCACCCCCTGGCCCAACAAGTTGGTTAGAGTTTGTGTCCGGGTCCGAGAATGAGATCAACTTCTTCGACTTGGCGTCCACAAAGGGTAACGGGTCAACAGTCTCACTTACTAATCCATCAGAGCCCAAGAGGCCATCTGTTAATCAGTCAGGGTCCCTTCGCCATAACTTTTTTGCGACCTTTTGCCACGATTTTTTTAGTTTTTTTTTTTTCTTAAATTTTACTTGATTCGGCTAATTTTTTTACATCAATTCATTTGTCTCAATGGCCATCTATTATGGTCTTTTTCGTCATCTTGTATTTGCCTTTTTCAACTTTCGCTTATATTTTATGTTTTTCCAATTCCTTTTGTTAAGTTGTTAAAACCTACATACAGTACCAATTTCGTCAGAATTAAAAAAAAAATAACCAAAAAGACTGCACTAAAAAATCTGTATTAGGTAGGCTGGACAACTACATAGCTAAATAAAAGTTCACTCTCTACATCCCATAAAATAAGCCCTATGTTTGATACAAGGTTTGGGGAATAACACAGACTTCCAATCCCGTGGAACTGTTGATCCTTTATTTGGTTTCATGAAATTAGGGGTGGCAAATGGGCGGGTTTGGGCCAAATTGGGTAAGTTATAAGTAGATTGGGTTAGTTATGAGCCTAATTACCCATACTCAACCCAACCCATTTATTTAAAACCCGATCCGTCCATTAATCCAATTACATTTTTTTTTTCTGAACAGCATTAACCCAATTACATATATATTAAAATTTTAGAATGACTAAAATATCCATGTACACCAAAATGACAATATTACCCATATACATCTAAATAACTAAAATACCCATGTACAATAAAATTACCATATTGTATATCTAAATGACTAAAATACCTATCTAAATTGGCATTTTGTGGTAAAAGAAAACTGTGAGAGAGAGAGAGAGAGAGAGAGAGCACGTTGTAGCAAATGTCATTAATTATAAAGGTTCAGATAATCAGAGTGGGTTTGAATTAAAAAGTAGGGAGCGATTTTTTTCGTATTTATTCAAAAAAAATTGCATTTGGTAGTTTTGCGTCAAACTTTTGTGAATTATGGCTTCGTCTCGACAAGAGGAACCGAAAAAGTAAAAAAAAATTTGATTGAAACTCATAATTTTTTAAAAAGTACAAAAATAAGTCAAATGAACAATTTTTTGACTTATTTTTTGTCTTCTTCAAAAAAATATGGGTTCCGATACAAAATTTATACTTTTTCAATTCCTCTCATCGAGACGAACCAATAAATCACAAAAATTTGATGCAAAACTAATAAATGCAAAAAAAAGAACTTGAATAAATATGAATAAAAATCACTCCCTATTTTTTAATCCAAACCCACCCTAAGTACAAACACATATGCGTGCATTTATATATGTGCAACTGCGTGTCACCCAAAAACATTTTACTTACCGAAAAAAAACTATGTATATATAAATTTTTCAATGGTGATAAATCCCCTGGTTCTGATGGATTCAATGCTAGCTTCTTTCAAAAGAATTGGAGTTCGGTGGGCCAAGAGGTAACTGTAACGCCCCAAGCAGACCACTGGCCCAATACCTTGATTTTGATCCACAAGCCACACCACATGGCCCAAAAGCTTAAGCACAAGGTACTAGTAGTAGCCCACAAGGTTTGTTATATGCCCAAGATCATCCATGTAGACTTCCGATGTGGGACGGGGTGTTACAATCTCCCCAACTTTATAGCCTCGGGCCCTCGCGAGGGATTGAGCACTATAATCACCAATACAAATCAAACCAACAACCAAATCAAACCAAACTCCAAGGCCCACATGGTCGTGTACATGGATGGCTCTGATACCACTTTTGTCACGCCCCAAATCCGGGAGCATGACCGGCCGTGTACCATGAAGCAATCATGGGACACGAAGCCTGATTAAAAATAACTCGCAAATAAAAAAAATGGATATTTTATTAAAGCAAAATCTGCAACTTAAACCAATATTTTTTTTAAGCAAATGACACAATATCTCATATTTTCCAATCTCCAAATTCTACCATAAACTGCCAATAAATAAAAATGCGGAAGCTAATAAATAAAAGTGCGGAAGCAGTTTGACACAATAAATAAAAGTTAAAATGCAGACGCCCTAGAGGTCCAAACACAAGGTCCCGACAATGCCGCAGAGTCCACTACAATGCTCCATGAACTAACCTGAAAAAAAATGTGGAATAAATCCGTCAGCTGACGAGCTCAGTGAGTAGTTAAGCATGCTAAGGGTGATAATACAAAATGGCATACTTTTGAACGAACGATAATGAGGGTTTCAAGAAGTGGTTTCAAATTAATAAGGGAGATAGATGGTTCAACGAATACTAACAGCAAACCAAATACTGAACAAAATAATCAACAGCTCAACAAAGAGTATCCACCAGTTGAATAACAAATAAATGAATAATATGAACAATCATCCAATCACCGAAATAATTATACCAATCAATGAGTCCAATAATATCCGAATGACGAACAATGATAACGGAAGCATAAACCGGAGTGGGAACCATAATTACCAATTACCAAATATCAACTGCCAAATATTTTCTCAGGGCTTAGCCCGTTGGATCCAACACCGTATTTAGAGTCACCACAGGATGGCGCCTGGGACCTTTTCCCTAAACCGATCCGGAATAGGGTCACAGGGTATTTCACAAGTCTTTTCCCTATCCGTTGAGCACTAGAGTCACAGGGTATTTCACAAGTCTTTTCCCTAGCGGCCAAAGTCACCACGATATTTCACGGGTCTTTCCCTTGGACTTTAATAAATATAAACACAATCCATGGTCCCAAACACATAAGAACAACGGCGAACCGGAGTCACCTGACCGGCCATGATTATTCCCCGTGTCGTTGCAGAGTCACAATAATAATATGGAGTCAACGAATAGACATCAACAAGATAAGGGAATCAATAAATCAAATTATTATCAGTGAACCTTGTATGCCAAAGGGTACGTCAATCGTTTATAAATATGAGAGCAACGAATAAAAGTATCGTTTATCGGATCACAACAAATAATGAATTGTCAATAATAGATTGGCTCAAGAGGATTCCAAGAAAGGGATCACATGCTTAACCACTCACCTCGATGTCCGAATGAATGCAACCAAATACGAAGCGTGATACTAATCGGCTATTCTGGATCACAAATAAAAGAAACATATAAAACTGTAAGTATCCATAACTATTAGTCTAACGCTACTGTTATGATTACTATTAATTCAATTAAATCAACACTTAATTACACCACCATTTCCTGAATTCATGCTCACCCACGACACCACTTCTCTCATCTCGACACATGCGCACATCAATCTCACCATTGCAGCCCCCCGATTCCCTCTCCTACGCCTACTCGCTACACCGAACAAAACCCCACTGCTAATGCCATCATCCAACAGCAAACTTACAAACCACAGGCACGCACCTCTCTTTCTCAAGCAACAAAACCCATACTCAGGCCAGTAGATTGAATAGAAAAGCCCTAAAGGTAAATTACACATAATATAATATCCAAGAGAACAGGAAGGCTTACCCAAGAACCACAACTCCGGTGGAATCCTGTCCACTCCGCCTCACTATCTACTGGCGCTACTTCTATCGTGCAACTCTCTAGAGGAAATAAAATAACCTAGGTCTCTCAACAGTACTTATATATGCACGTAACAAAAGGACCCAGTCTCCTACTACCCTTAAAACTCTCTCACACGTAAATAAACTATACACGTCCAAATCAACCCAATATTACATATAAAAATAAAATATAAGTTACTCGAATTTAGATGAATTTTCAAGATAAGTGTAGTAAATGACAACCAACTTCTTCTTTTTATTTATTAGGACGAAGTTTGAAAAAGAAAAATGAAAAATTTAAGTATTCGTGTCAAAATACCTTCTTTTTTTTAAATTGAAAAAGTGGGATGTCACACCATTCCCCCCTTAAAAAGAATTTCGTCCTCGAAATTCAGAAAAGTAGTTAAACTAAAAATTAACACGACCAACTAATGAATTTAACCATGATAAAACGAATTGCACCTTGCCCCTCAGATGCATCAATCTCATTTCCTCCATCTTCTTTTCCTTTACAACGAGCAGCTATATGTCCAGGTTGTCCACAATTGTAACATAACTTAGGCGAGCCATCACAACTATAACCATAATGAGATTTCCCACAACGATTGCATAACCACTTAATCTGCTCACTCCTATCACCATTTGACTGCGTTGGTGTACAAGTCCTCTTGTTAGAGTTACTACCCTTATTGTTTAGTCCTAATTGCCACCATTCTCTAGATCTCTTAAACTGGCGCTCTTCACTCATCTTCTCCTCTTTCAAATCATTCTCCGCTGTCAATGCCTTAGTCACAAGTATAGGTAGTGTCTTAGTGTCAAGTAAAGAAACTCTCCCATGAATATCGAACCGAAGCCCCCTTTGAAAATGCCACACCTTATCTGTTTCTTTTTCCACCAAAACTCCTGCATACCTTGACAATTCATCGAACTTCTGCTGATACTCCGCCACTGACATATTTCCCTGCCTTAAAGCTAAAAACTCAGTCCGCATTTGGTCCTTGACTGCAGGTGGAATGTACTTCTCCTCAAAATCCTTTTTGAAATTGCTCCATACCAATTCATTCTGCTTATCTTTGTAATGCTGCTTTGCTAACCGCCACCAATGCTCAGCTCCCCCTGCAGCTTATATGCAGCAAAAGACACTTTTTGGACCTCAGAACAACCCAACACACCAAAAATCTTTTCCATTTGCAACAGCCAAGCCTCCGCATCTGATGGCTTATCAGTCCCCATAAAAGACGGTGGATTAGTCTTCAGAAATCTATCAAAAGTATTGCCTTTGTCCAATGTCAGAGACCTTAATGCAGTTGCTGGAGCCACTTGGGCCTGATGCCCAGCAAATAATCCCATAAAAGTCTGAAAGGCCTGAACAGCAGTTACCGGGTCAACAAAACCTGCAGGTGCACCAGAATTTGCAATAATTTCTATAATTGGATCAGTTGGATTGGCAGCGGGGTCGGCTAGATTAGCATTATTTTCTGTTTCAACTGCTTCATCAAAAACTTCAGCCTCAGCACTACCTCGGCCACGGCCTATTGGGTTGGCGCGACCACGGCCACGCGCTGCAGGAGAGGCCCGTCCACGGCCAAGAACTATAGGAGTGGCACGTCCGCGGCCACGAGCTGAAGGAGCGGCCCAACCACGACCACGAACCTCTAAACCCCCACTTGTCGACCTAGTATTATGACGTGAACGTTCCATTTCCTAACCTTGAAAATATAATATAACCAACAATAAGCTAAATGCGAGACTAGACAAATAGAAGATGGACTCACAAGCCTATGGGACTCTGGGACCTGGACCTCTTCTAAGACATGATGCTATGCTAAATGCAAATATAAAAATCAAACTTAAGCTCTGATACCACTTTTAACGCCCCAAGCAGACCACTGGCCCAATACCTTGATTTTGATCCACAAGCCACACCACATGGCCCAAAAGCTTAAGCACAAGGTACTAGTAGTAGCCCACAAGATTTGTTATATGCCCAAGATCATCCATGTAGACTTCCGATGTGGGACGGGGTGTTACAGTAACTGCTGCAATTCTTCATTTTTTCCAATCTGGTTTTCTCCTTAAAGATGTTAACACTATTGTCCTTACTTTGATTCCGAAAACAAGCTGCCCTCAAACTATGAAGGAGTACAGGCCAATTGCCTATTGTAATGTCCTCTATAAGACCATTACAAAGGTATTGGCTAACAGACTTCAGCCTATCTTACCCTTTATCATCAATAAAGCTCAAGTCGCCTTTGTCAAAGGTAGGTCCATCTCAGATAACATTTTGTTGATGCAAAAGTTAGTTAGGAATTATCAAAGAGACAGTGGTCCTCTTAGATGTGCTATTAAAATTGACTTGATGGAAGCTTTTGATTCCGTGGACTGGGACTTTTTATTTGAAGTCATGGTAGCCATGGATTTTCCTACTTAGTTTATTATTTGGATCAAAACTTGTATTTCTTCTGCTATGTACTCTGTTGTCATTAATGGGGAGCTTGAAGGTTTCTTCAAAGGGGAAAAGGGCCTTAGACAGGGTGATCCT
The DNA here is from genome assembly GCA_019656275.1 of Rhododendron kiyosumense. Lineage (NCBI taxonomy): Eukaryota > Viridiplantae > Streptophyta > Magnoliopsida > Ericales > Ericaceae > Rhododendron > Rhododendron kiyosumense. The sequence continues at coordinate 1,100 of BPLS01030538.1, read as the reverse complement.
ATCTCTCCTTATCTCTTTCTGCTAGTCATGGAAGGTCTTTATGCTTTGTTGCAAAGGAATATTTCCCAAAGGCACTTCACCTATCATCCCAGATGCAAGGACCTTTCCATCTCCTTTCTAGCTTTTGCTGACGACCTCTTCCTTTTGTCTGGTGCTAACTGCCACTCCATTGAACTTATCAAGGATGTCTTGGATGAATTCTACCACTCCTCAGGGTTGAAGCCAAATTTGCAGAAAAGTCAGATTTTCTTTTCAAGTGTTAATAATGAGATGATGGCTGCCATTCTCAGAATACTCCCCATCCCAGAAGGCTCATTACCTGTGTGATATCTTGGAGTACCTCTCATCTCTACACGGTTGAAGTATGAGGACTGAATACAACTTAAGGAAAAAACCCAACAAAGAATAGCAAGTTGGACAAATAGAAACCTCTCCTTTGGGCATAGAGCTCTTCTGATCTAGTTTGTTCTGTTCAGCATGCAAACTTACTGGTGCTCTTTGTTTATTCTCCCTCAAAAAGTCATTAAACAAGTGGAAGCTCTACTTAAAGCATTTCTTTGGTCAGGGCTTAATCTAAAGAAGGCTGGGGCTAAAGTGAAGTGGATGGATGTTTGTACTCCGAAAGCAGAGGGTGGACTGGGTTTCAAATCTCTGAAAATGTGGAACAAAGCCTCCATGTTAAGGCACCTATGGGCTTTAAGCAAAAAGAAAGATACATTATGGGCTTTAAGCAAAAAGAAAGATACATTATGGTTCCAGTGGGTGCATAGCTATATCATCAAACATCATAACATCTGGTACATGCCTAACCCCATTGAATGTTCTTGGACAATTAGGAAACTTGAGAAGTTAAGAGATTTGGGTCAGGTCTTTGTTAAACACACTATAGGCAATGGCAAGTCTACCTTCCTTTGGCTGGACAATTGGCACCCAAGGCCCTCTGTACAAACTCTTTGATGATAGAATTGTATCCAAGCTTGGCTCATCCCTTTATGACAAGGTCAGTTCTGTAATTAAGCACGGTGCTTGGCAGTGGCCTAGACCACGCAATAGGGTCATCTAGCAGATCCAATCCCCCATCCCTACCTCTCTTCTTCCTC